>JALBCR010001817.1:0-117212 GCA_030710515.1 Abscondita cerata | reverse complement strand
CAATTGTACTTCGTTCAGTTACGTATTGCTGTTGTAATTTGTCGATGGATATTGGATGAGGGTTGTACTGGCAATATTAATAATCCAAAAATTATAACCTATCGAAGTGGATATCACACCACCATTAGAATTTAGTGAAAAACTTAGTAAACTAATTACAAACTCAACTATACTTATATGGTTAATCAACTTCCCTGGAGGCCATCGTCGAGTCAAGGCCACCACTCGGGATAAGCCGGTTATCTACTCATTGGTGCATCCTAGCAACTGTTATCAGTGGAATCCATTTTGGTTTCTTTTCTTCGTGGATACTCAAATACTAGATTTGGATACGAGAGCTGTTGTCTCTGCCTATTGACTGTCAACCCCGGAAGACTTCTTAGTTACACAAGCTAAGTAATTTCTTTATGCATGTCATTAATTAATTTTGTCGCGTTATATGTATTTGTATCGTGGTTGAAAGTTTAACAACGTACCTTTTTTGGCGCCTATTCTTATTCTTATGTAAACTTGAAGGATTCTTTCAGTACAATTAATTATGTGCGCTTTGAACTTATTTAAATGATCGGCCACGGTCCCGTACTCGTCGCAGTTGTTAATAAGTACCTTTGGAACAATATTCGCTGTTCGTGACGGTCAAATAAGCTAACCTATTTGGGGGCGCTTGTGCCTCGAATTTATCTTCGTGTTGTTAACTCGCTTTCGTGAACGATTAGTATTTGATAACCTTATATGCTATTGATTCTAATTGATATTGTTTATTACTATGTTTATGTGTGTCTCAATGTGCTAATTGAACTCTAGTCGCTAAAACAATATACTGATTTCTATGCACGTACGGTCTATTTCTATATCTATGAGTACCTAGGGGCTCTAGATATCTCTTTTACATAGTCCTAGGTGGCGCCTTATAAATTTTCCGAGCAGTGTAGAGGCCTTCTTTGTGAACGACTGTCCATCCACTAACGACCACTTCCGACTAAGAAGAGCTGCCGGGGGGTCATCGAACACTGCTATATAATTGTTTACCAATAAACTGAAACGTGTTTATCGGGGCATTTCTTTTTTATAGTTTTAATTTTCTCTTGCAGCCCTACTTGAAGAATTTAACTTTTGAACAATGAGTAAACAATATTGAAGAACTGCGTGAGACAATAGTTAGTAAAATAGATGAGCTAAACACCCTTAAATTATGACAGTTTTTTATTGATAGTTTCATATTGTAGTTGATTGACAAATGAAATGGCAACTTGATGTATTACATATGTATGCTTAGTTGCCTATACTAAAATCGTTCATTAATAGGGGGTTATTAACGATCAATTTTGTTTATATTAATGTAAGACATAAATGCACGGTCGATGAAATTTATTTAAAAAAAGTGGGTAAATAAATGTTTGATGGATAAAAACAAAAAAAAATATTTATGTTAAGTTTTTTTTCAAATTGTATTTACACAAGACTTATTTCTTGTTTGATAAGTAATTACTCAAATAGGACAGTATCGCAATTTTACTTAGCTATACAGGGTGTCCCAGAGATCACTCATCAGGCGTGTATTTCCGTTATTTTTTATGTTTTTGTTTATTTTTTAAATTTTCGTAAATAAGACTATATTCTCTATAAGATAAGTAAATACAATTTTCAAATTCTGCACTTGTATAATGGCAGCGGTATTCAACTTTTTTTTCAAATAGCATAATACATATTTTTTAATATTTTGGATAGTACCTTTTAATCTCTTTACAACCACATAAAAAAATATGGGTCTTACATAAAAATTTTTTTTAGAAAAATACGATTAATAGTTGAGGCTGAGTTTGCCATGAAAGTAACTGATTTTTGCCATTTTTATCTAGGAGCCTATAAAAACAATGCGTAAAGTTAGTTGTCAAATTAGAATTCCCTAATTTTTTAGTGTTCCGTTTATTATAATAAATATGAATTATACCAATTCCGAAATGTGTAACATAATGCTAATGTGATTATTATTATTTTTGTGATTATGTTATAATAGAAAATTGTATTTACTTATCTTATAGAGAATTTAATTTCATTTACGAAAATTAAAAAAAACAATAAAAAAATAAAAAATAACGAAAATACAAGCCTGGGGAGTGATCTCTGGGACACCCTGTATATTCAACTGCTTTTAATTATATAAAAACAAAATTTGTGGTATATATTACTAGAACATTTATTAGAACAATATATTTTTTGGAAAGGCATCAATTGCAATGTGAGGTTTTGTGACGTATCACAGATTTTTACTATTACGTTTACTTCCTAATCTTTGTTGTCGGTAAATTTCGTAAAAATAAGTACTTATGAAGAAAGCCTACTAAACACTTTCATTCAATTTAAGATAATACTACTTTAAATGATCTTAAAAGTGGAAGTTACATTTTTCAAGTAAGATGTTCTTATGTATTGTAAAGTAAAAATTTCATTATCTTGACATGACGTTTTTGTCCAATAATTAATAATCTAACATTTGCTTATGCAATTCTTTTAAATAAGTAAAAACAAAAAAATTTATTATTTCTTTCATGTTTTTTGTTTTTGGAATATTTTAATTTTCATATTAAATAACGGGTGTTCAAATAAAAAACAGGCAGGCCGTAAAATTGAATTGATTTAATAATTTTTACAGTGTACTTAAAATACAGCAAAACATCGCGTGGTGACCTGGAACTCTGTATTAAAATTAAAAACATACCAAAGTGATCAAAGAAGTTTGCTGTCAAAGAAAATTCTAAGTCCTACCCCGCCCAGTTCTTTATTTGAACACCCGTTATATAACATTACAAAATCATTTTAAGCATGTTTTCGCTAAAATAATGTGATTGTATGAAAATGCAATTTAAGACGTATTTAATACTTGTATTAATCAACTAAAAGTAAGTCCTGAAGGACTAAAACAGTAGAAATTCTTAACAGAGTAAGAATTATGAAACAATTAGTAAAAGTCGATTTGAATGTCTTTGAAGGGTATTGTATTAGAATAATCCATTAAGCTTCGTTTATGTATAGGCGTTAAATTGAAATGTATTGTTGCTACTATTTATATGCAAATGTAGCGGTTTTGCAAACCTTATCTTTCAGATGTTTTTTTTTCATAAAGAATATACTCTGACGGATTTAAAAGGGGAATGTTCTATGACGACCCCTTTACTAAATGAAATCCAACTTAGAATAAAAATATAAAGGGTTGATATTTTAATGCATGTTAATAAAAAGTTTTTAATCCGTATAAGATTACCAACTGTGTTTTATGAGTATCCAACGATGCGATACGTTTATGAATGATCTTTTTAACGTGCTTTTGTACTTTTACACTGCAATACACTCGTGGGCATTTAATTTACAGATCCTTTCTATAAATTTTTGATACAGATTGGTGAGAACAAAATGGTGTAATCAGTTTCTCATAAACACAAGGTGTCTCAAATTAGTTTTTGTAATTCGGTGTAAAGTTTTTCCTTGTTTTCGCTTTAGAAGGAAAGCAAAAACGTATTATTTTTCGCATTGTTATAATTTTGTGCGGGTGCTTTGATAGGTTTACGAGTACAACACGCTACATGATTTTGAAAAAAATCAAGCCGCTGCTAGGGTATAAATGGTAAAAAAAGCTAATAGGTTAAATACTAATTAACATATCATTTAAAATTTTCTGATATACAGTGAATATGATTATATTCTATAGTCGTCTAAAAATAACTTTTACCTCTACTGATGGGTTTCAATATGGCGAAACACGTGTATGTAGGTTCTATTCGTAAATCTGCTTTTTACATTTTTTACTTTTACTATTAATTAATGCAAAGATGAGGAATTACTAAATTTAAAGATATTTATTTTTATAATGGTAGAGTGGTGTTTTTGTTTTTTTTTTTTAAAGTGTTTTTTTAAAAATATTGATTATGAGTTTTTTATAAGGGAGGAGGTGTAAAATTAAAATAAATTTTTATATATATAAATAATTTGTTTTTTAATTTTTTGTTGGGGATTTTTTTTTTTTTTGTAGTTTTTATATATTTGTTTATTTAATTGTTTTGTTTTGGGTTTATATGTTTATTTTATATATAAAAAAAAAAAAATAAAAAAAAAATAAAATTTAATTATATAATATTTATAGGAAGTGTTTGGTTTTTTATAAATTTTTAATTAGTTTTTTAATTTATGTTTTTATATTATATATTATATAAATAAAATAATAATTAATTGGTTTTTTTTTTATGGTGTATTTATAATTTTAATTCTTAAACTTTGTTTGCTTTTATTTGTTGGTATATTGAAATTTTAATACAGTAATTTCAAAATGAAATGTAACGAATACATAACACACAAGTGCATAATACTGCTATGTTTTCAAGTTACCACCCTATCTAGGATTAATTTATTTTAATTTTCAAATATTTTTGTTTCAGTGAGCTTAGAATAACCCATTTGTACTTCTTTATTTAGCAATCAGAATATTAGCAATCAGAAATGTACATTCTATGAGCTAATAATATGTACTTAAGTGTTTTAACTTAGGACTTTATTGGATAGGTTCCCATCGGTGTCTTTCTATATTTAATTAGTCAGATCCTTCGGCCATTTCATCTGAAGTCGTCTGTTGAGCGGATCTGCTGTCAGCGGTTCTATGATTTCATTTGGGTGGATATCAAGTTTTATTTTGTGTTTAACAGCGTATTGCTTGATAATATCTCTCACAAAAGGGTGGTGTGGATGGTGCGGTTTGACACATACCATGGTGCATTTGACATATTCGTAGGGTCTTTGATTAAAGCGTTGTATGATGTCAAGGTTGGAGTTTCTGGCGCATCCCCATAACTGACATTCATATGTCCATATTGGGCGGATTATGACTTTATATAGTAGGACTTTATTCTCTAAATTTGAAGGAAATTTTCTTCCTATAAGCCAGTATAGATTTTTATACTTAATATCGATTTCTTTACGCTTCTTGCTTATATGAGTCTTACAAGTTAAATGCCTATCAAGATGAAGTCCCAGTTATTTAACTTCTTGTGATTGAGGTATAGAGAATGTTATTGAGAGTGACTGGTAGACATGTTGGACGTTTTATTGTAAAAGTAATGTGCGCAGATTTGTCTTGGTTGATTTTATTTTCCATTTATCCATCCATTTTTCAAGTAGATTTAGATGAGTTTGAAGCATCGCAGATGCTATGTTTGGATCTTCATTGAAAGCTATGATTGCGGTATCATCAGCGAAAGTACTTATCATGGTATTGTTAGAGGTTGGTAGGTCAGAGGTGAAGAGTAGGTACAATATCGGACCCAAGACGCTACCCTGAGGTACACCAGCGTTTATTTGCTCTATGTGAGATACATCGTTACCAATCTTAGTTTGAAAGCTTCGATTAGTGAGGTACGAATGAAATATGCAGTAGTATTCGTGTGGCATAGTTTTCTTTATTTTAAATAGCAACCTTTTATGCCAAACGCGATCGAACGCTTGTCTCACATCTAATATTACTGCAGAACAGAATAGTAATGAATTTTGAATTGTGTTCGTTATCCGATGGCATTGTTGGATCGTAGTATGACTATGTCTAAAACCGAACTGGTGGTTGAGTAGCCAATCCTCTTGCGGTAAGTCTTCATTTATTTGCCTTAGGAGTAACTTTTCCTACAGCTTTGAAATGACTGAAAGGAGGCTTATGGGTCGGTATGAATGTATATCATTGGGGGTTTCCTGGTTTAAGGATTAGGAGTATCTGGGCTAATTTTAACTGTAATGGCCAGTATGTGAGCCTTAAAATGGCATTAAAAAGAATTCTCAGAAATTTAATGTCCTTCTTAGGTAGATGCTTTAGTATAATTGGTGTTATGAGGTCTTGTCCCGGTGCTTTTTTGTTGTTTAACATTTTTATTTCATTTTATATTTCTATGATGGTAAACTTTCGTATTGGCAATGCCATCTGAATAGGTGTTTGTAGTTTATCTTCTATTTTTTAGTTTACTACATTGCAGTTTGGTTTGAATACTTCCGCCAGGTGATGTGCGAATGAATCAGCTTTTTCCTTATTAGACCTTAACCAGTTTCCTCTTTGATCTCTAAGTGGTGGTATATGGGCTTTCGGTCGTTTGGTTCCTTTTGTGGCTTTCCAGATGGATTTATCGTGCGTAGATAATGATTCTATGTATTCTTTGAAAGTTAAATTACGTGTTTGTTTTAATTTATTTTTGAGCTTATTATTTAGTTGGTTAAATTTATGTTTATCTTCTATATTGTGTGTACGCTGCCATCTTGTTCTTGCCCTTCTTTTTTCTTTGACTATTTCCATTACCTCCTGTGGAATATTGGGAGTATTTATTTTAACGTTGGTGATTTGCGGTGTAGCATTCCATCCGGCTGCTTGTAGAGTAGAAATAAAATGATTTGTAGCTAGTTCGATTTCATCAGTAGTCTTTAAACTTATATTTAGATCTAGATGCTGATCAGTATGATGTTGAAATAACTCCCAGTTAGTTTTTTTGTTACTGAGTGTGGCGGTAGGCTCTTTGTGAATGACTGTTGAGCTTATGGTTGCTATTATTGGTGAGTGATCGGACATTACGTCATAATTGGATGTGATATTAAAGTAGTTAGTTCCAAGTCCTTTTGTAATAAATAGGTCCAGGAGATCCGGGATTTTGTTTTGGTCAGAAGGCCAATAAGTTGGACTTCCCGTAGATAGGAAGTTGTAGTTATTATTTATTAATAAGCTATACAGCTCCCTGCCTTTTGGAGTTGTTAGTCGTGAGCCCCAGTGTACATGTTTGGCGTTAAAATCTCCGCCGATTATGAATTTTGGACTTAGGAAGTCAAAAATTGGCTGTAGCATATGTTTAGTAAAATTGTGTCTAGGAGGGCAGTAGATAGCTGCCACATTGATTGGAGTTGGAAGTTTTTGACGTGAATTATCGTAGCTTGCAAAAAGTCAGATTGATATGATGGAAGTTCATAGTGTACAATTGAATTTCGAATAATAATTGCTGATCCACCGTGTGCAGTACCATCAGGATGTTGAGTATGATATATAATATAGTGAGGAATTTTAATGTATGATCTTGTCAGTGTAATGTGATTCGACACTAGTAGGATGTCTATGTTATGAAGCTTTAAGAACATTTCGATTTCTAGTTTCTATGTATTAAACCGTTGACGTCTCCAGCTACCCGCAGGAAGTTGGCTTTTATTAGATTAGTTTGTTAATAACTGTGTCAGCATGTTTAGGATCATGCTGTTTTGCTGCAGTAATTGGTTGAATATGTTTTTAAACTCATCCAGAAATTGTTGAAGACTTAGGTCTTGATTTTGAACGGGTTTGTTTTAGTTTCCGCATAGGATGGTCTTGGGGAGGCAGATGGTTGGTGAGGCAAGTGCTGACTAGTTTGTTGATTTAGTAACATTGGGAAATTGTGTTCTGTTATTTGAAAAGGTTTTATTTGTTGGCAATTGGCAGCTTAGATTGTATTTTTTCTGCAATTCTTGGTATACATTGCAACCCTTATAATTTGGTGGGTGAGATTTTCCACACAGAATACATATACTTTGTGACAAGTTTGTGGAGGTCCAGCACATTAAACAACGTACGGTCAATTGCAGTATGTTCTTTTATGTCCATAATTTTGGCACCTTGTCATTGCACTATATCAGAATTTTTTCGTGGAGGGTTAAAAATAGTTACCTATGGCTTTGAACATTATAAATGTCTTCATTGTTTCTTGATGGTTCAAGGTCTATTATTTATATTTGCTTTTAATGTTTAGAATATTTCTTACGTCGTGACCTTTTTTTAAGGCGTTTTTAATTTCTACAATAGGTGTTGTGTGATGTATATGTTTCATGACTACTTTGTAGGGACGGTCTTGTTTCATTTGATATGTATGATGAATAATGTCATTTTCTTGCATATATTTTATTAATTTTCTGAATACGTCAGGGTTTAGTGTGTTTATTTTAACTACATTGTCTGCTAAACATTTAGTTGTATATTGCTCTGCTTCCACTACATCTAATAACTCTTTAGTCATCATGTCGTAATTCATTACACCGTGCACAAATATAGGCGGCGGTTTAGGTATAACTGTAGTTTTTGTTTCGTTATCTATTTTTTTTGAATTATCTACTGTATTACTAAAAATTGCGTATTTATTTGCTAATGTCCATGCTGTTTGGTTGTTGTTACTTGATAGCTTATTTATTCTTTTTCTTTTACCACCTTTGACTTTTTTTCATTTATTAACTGAGTTCTCATAATCTTCATCTGATTGATCCATGTCACTCTATGCTTTTTTTCGGACTGAATCGACGACATTGTTGGGTTATGATCAACATTTGTTCGGAAATTTAATGTTGGATTTGATATTATACGATACTGACCACTAGGGATTTGTGGCGTAATATTATTAGGTATGAGACCATAAATGATTTTGAATGCCGTTATTTTGTTGTGAAAAATTTTTGTAAGGTATTTAGAGGTTGGATTTGATTGGGAATTTGTACTATTGGAACTTTCATTTAGAAACTGCTGTTAGTTGTACGTGTAGTACAGTACTTTTGGCCGGTATGCCATTTTAGTTGCTCATAAACTTATTAATTAGATTGTTAATTTACACACTTAAATATATTAAATTTAAATTTATATTTACGGTTTGCTACGATTTAATGTTATCAGCTCAACACTCCGAACTTTATCGCACATACAGACACACGACAGGCGAGCGCGTGATTTGGTAAAATATTGTGTAGTTTTAGCCGTAACATCGCCCTTTGTGAACGTTTTGTGCATGAAATCGGGAAAAATTCAAATTTTATGGAAATTCCATTAAACCGAAATCATAACAAAAATTAATTGAAAAATCAAAAAATAATGTTTGAGGGAAATACAAACATGAGGAATTGATTGCGGAGTGCAAAATAACGATCAAATCTTGTGCAGTTTTGAAAATCGAGAAAATTCAATTAAAATTCATTAGATTTTCAAAATGGCGGATGTGTCATTAAAAAGACAATATTTTGCAAATAATAAAGAAAAGTGGATATTTTGGATACAAGTACCTTATATAGAATTGTACCCACCAAGGAACACAAAAGATAGATTATAAAAAAATGTACATGGGAAAATGGTGAAAATTTGGTAGTATACTAACATCGACGGGGGCAGTTCCGTTAAAATATTTTCAACATTCTGACACTTCCGGTGCAAATACCGGAAGTAGGGTGTCAAGTTGTTTAGTTTAAATGGAACATCCTATATATTATTCTATTTTTTGATTTTGCACAAAATTGTAAAGATAAATTTTGTGTATAATGTGTCTAACCTAAGTCTAACTGTTTTGGACTTCTTATGTTTTAAATTTTATGTCAAATATGACGTTTTCTAGGCACAAACAAATTATAAAATATTCAACCTATAGCTAATGCCTTTATTATTTTAATTGTAATAGGCTTTCTTGTAGCAAGGGACCTATGTTTTAGTGGGCTATGTTAGTATGTTTTGATAATACAATTAACCTTACAGGGCGATCAAAAAAGGAGTTAACATTAAATCTCAAAAACACGTCAAAAGTCATTTTTTTAAATGCAAAGCTCCATGTTTTTATAATTTTATCTTATTTAGCATTAAAAATAAGTGTTGATTCTTTGTATCAAGGTTGTCTATTCAAAAAATTCATGGTTTTTGAATATTGGCAACTTTAACGTTTTTTAGCTTGCACAAAGATGCTATTGATTTTCTTTTAATATGAATGGTTATTCCTACTTGGCCATGATGGCGTTAGAAAAAACAATCATTCTGTCAAACCATGTGTATCAAACTAAGAATGCCAACGATTAACTGTACCTGACTGTGAGTGTTAAAGTGCCATATCGTTATCAAAGCGATAACTTATTATACTTAAGAAACACACGTGTGTCGATAAAGCCAAGTAATTACTTGTACAGTATTACACACGCAACAAAAAGAACACCTGGCTTTATCGACACACGTGTGTTTCAAGCATTTAAAGTCATCGCTTTTGGTAACGATAACTGCCCTTTAACACTCACAGTCGGTACAGTTAACTGTAACACTATGTTCTTAATATAATAACTTTATCACATTGTCCACAAATAATAAATAAATTTAAGTATTAATCTTCGTTTGTATATGTGATTAGCTTGAAAATTTTTTAAAGTTTGACATATCCTTGACAGATGGTTGTTTTCTAACGCCATCGGCCTAACAAGGAATAATCATTCATATTAAAAAAAATATAATAGCATTTGTGCAACAAAAAAAGTTAATTAGCCAATATTCAAAAAACCATGAATTTCTCGAATAGACAACCTTAACAAAGTCAACCTTATTTGTAGATGGTGCTTGCATTTAAAAAAATGACTTTTGACGTGTTTTTTGAATTTAATTTTAAATCTTTTTTTTATCGCCCTGTATTAATTTATTATCAAAATATTGACATAGCCCACTAAATAGGTCCCCTGCTACAAAGGAAACCTATTTCAATTAAATAATAAAGGCATTAGTATAGGAAAATTTTATAATTTTGTTTTAGGCCTAAAAACGTCATTTTTGACATAAAATTCAAAATAAGTCAAAACAGTTAGACTTAGGTATTAGGACATTATACACAAATTGTGTCACAGAATTTTGGGCAAAATTCAAAAATAGAATAATATATAGGGTGTTCTATTTAAAAATAAGCAAGTTGACACACACTTCCGGTATAACCCGGAAGTGTCCTTAATCTGAAAATAGTTTAGCGGAACTGTTCCCGTCAATGTTAGTATATGTTCTCAAATTTTCAAATTTTTCCCATGTACAGTTTTTCTATAATCTATCGATGGCGTTCCCGGTGGGACACCCTGTATAGAAAAGGATGACCGTATTATATAGAATTTATTTTCATCAATTTTAAGCCATTTAATCAAAATTTGGAAATTATAGTTCAATTTGAGCCAAAAGATGACGTGAAAAATTGATAATTATTATTTAGATTTTTAAAAAATTAGAGAGCCATTTGGCGAATATTATAAATAAGGGTGCTTAAAAACAGTAGAGAGTTAGCTTTATAACACGTCGCTTAACATAACCAAAATTCTTCTGTTGAAAAGATCGGAAGCACTTTCATTGCATAAATAAGGTTACGTTACTTATAATGTAATCCAGTATCCAATTCCAATAATAACTATTAACATTATGAAGTAGTAAATAAAGTATACAAGTTAAGCGCAGCCTGCAATAAAGAAGAAATAAGTGCAATCAATTAAAAATTATCTATTGAAATTAATAAATTGACTGAAAGTCTATAGAAATATAAGACGTGACCAAAGCAACTCCGACCATCATATCAGGAGATATCTTGGAATCCGGGAAAACATCTTTAAGAATTATCCAGAACGCTGAATGGAGCATAATCTACAAGAAAAATAAGCTGCACCAATAAGGAATTTAAGACATAAAAACTTGGAATAGTTTACACTGCACAGGGTTAGCGGTTGTATTATTTTATAAGTGTTTATTTTAAATTTGTGTTGTTCGGTAAAAAAAATTTTGTTTTTTAATGGAAGAAATAAATTGTAAAAACGTTAAACGTAAAGACTGTCAATTAAATGTGTAGATTCGGGTGCGGCGTTAGTAGGAATCGTCATAGCGGTGTGAGCTCCAGGATTGAAATCAGCAGCCACATAACCTAAAACCAACAGAATCGACAACGGAGAAGATCATAGTAGAACAAAGAACTACACTTACCCCCTGATCTTGACGTCCGAGGTTGGTTTTATTAGTATAGTTAGTTTAGTTAGTTGTAAGTAATTGTAAAAACTTGTCACTGCATGTAACGTTTGTAGCGCAAGACTCATCGATATCGCGCATCATGTGGCGTATAGAATTAAATCTGCGCGCGTTTTGAGTTTAAAGTTTCTGTATAAAATTTTTCATTTAAAAAATTTTTTATTATTAAATGCGTGGGATAATGTAGTGTCTTTTATTTTAAATAGCTGGAAGGAATAAAGTTTTATTAATACGAAATATTTGAAAATAGAAGAACTAAATCATTGCGACTCCGTAAATGTACCCCTGAGATAATATAAGAGCCTAAATTTGTGTGGATAGCTCATTTTAAACGGAATAAAAATTTTCAAGCAAAATAAAATTTCAAAATTGGTAGCGTTCACAATAAATATAAAAAAGGTAAACAGTACTGTGTTACAGAATTCCACATCGTAACTAACACAAGTAGTACACTTACTTTGAGAGATAATCGTGTTCGCAAGAAGTTACTTAGTTCAGTTATAAACAAAAAATAAAATTTTGGGATAATATAAACAATACAAGAACAAAACAAATGTTGGGGGTTAAGCGGCAAGGGTAAACCGTCCCACAACCAAACAGAACATTATAATTTTAATTTAAAAATTATTTATGTCTTGTGGATAATGGAATAGATGCACTTCGAGTAGCCGAAATCCTGTATTAGAATTCTGATCCCTACGCATTTGAGCAAACTATTGAGTTTCATTTTCGATTGATAAAATATTTCCTCTATAAACGGAGTTGGATATTTGTTGCGCTATTGAAATGGATTTTTGGTGCAGTACCCATAACTTTGACTATTTGAATATTGTAGTATCTCATTGGTTAATGGATACGTAAAAAAGCTATCATAATTAACAAAATGTATAGACCGTTCACTTTTTATTTGCATCAGAGTGGATCGAGTTAGTGTAACATTTTAGTTGATTTCAATGGAATAACTAATGATTTCAGTTACGATGAATTTTATTTAAAAAAGGGTTTGGCATTTTGAAATTTAACATAAATAATTGGTTTATCCCAATAACTAAAAAAAATTGAATCCTTGCAACACCGACGTTGTATGTCTTATGACAAATGATTGTTTTTGATAAATTTTGATGAATTAAATATAACGTTTATTACATATTTCGATGCCCGAATAACTTTTATAAACCCTCTAATTAATATATATCTAGTCTATGAAACAAAAGTTGAGCGACATTAAACTAAGTTAAATAACACAATACGTTAAGGTACACTGCAAGTACGTTGTTAGCATGTTAACATGTACGTTAAGAAGTGTTTCAAATTGGAGCACGAGCTGTGCAGAAAATTCGATTATGTAAACATGTGCTGATGACACTTTTAGAGGTTGCGCTAACCAAAATGTTAAATTCAGGAAAGTTTTAGTAAAACGTGCATAAACGTAGCACTTTTTTGCTATGTTACATTGAAACGCAACGTGACGGTGGAGAAATAAACAAAGTAATTTATGCAGGATTTTAAATCAGAAGCCTCTATAATGGACGATTGAAGTTCTAGTACAAATGTTTAATAACAATAGGTAACATAAATACATGAATTTTGATAAACCATAAGAGCACTTTATGTTACAATGTTGAAATCATTCCTCAGCGAGCATATATGAAGAATCAAAAACTGTTTATAATAAATTATTGTATGTTGAAAAACAACTGCCTCAACAGCATTTTTTGTAGGACGAAGACAAAGCTTGCAGTTTGATAATATTGAGGTTAGATTCGCTTTACTTTAATTACTTAATTACAGTAACTGTTAGCTACAGTTGTTTATTTAATAACCACTACATAGTTGTATAAGAAATACGAAAAAACTGTTATATACATACATAATTGTGCCCAAAGTGATGTCGCAAATAATATTGAAAAAAAACTCTTCGAGGCTTCTGTTTTATATTATTTGTGTTTAAAAAAGATCTTGTACAGGATCTGAACTCGGGGCTGTACAATTATGTTACGGTATGGAACCCGTTCAATCACTTTAAATATTAAAGAAACGTTTAAAAAAACAATTAGAGCTTAAATAAAGAAACAAAATAACAAGCTTCTATTAGGAGTTTATTTTTCTGCTTATTGTCGATTCCCATTGCAATCATAGTAATTAAAATATTAAAATAAAAACCGTTAGTATTGCTATAATTAAATTTGTTACGTGTTAGCTGGAAACCGGTTTTCATAAGAGCGGATGGCGGATTTTTGTTTTTGCGGAACTTATGTGATTGGTTAAAAAATTTTAAATTAAAATGGCGTCAATACAGTGACAGATAGGTAGATGTAAAGTTATCATCAGTATTACACATAGGATACAAAAAAACCCCAAAACTTAAAATATTTCTAAAATTTTTGCGGCGCCGCTAAAATTAAAACATCCGTTATAATTTCGCGCCATTTTAATTTAAAATTTTTTAACCAATCACATAAGTTCCGTAAAAACAAAAATCCGCCATCCGCTCTTATGAAAACCGGCCTTTATAGTTTTAAGAAATTTTGAGGTTCTTGAAAATGCAACTTAAAGTGAAATTGGGTACAGATGTGATATTTGAATCGGATATTCCTTCAAAAACTATTTACAATTCTTAATAACATTGTGTAACGACATTAGTGTAAAACGTTGATTTCAGTAAACATTTTAATAAAGGATGTTGAACGGAACTGCTTTCCGTGGTTAAGGAATCAAAAATTGTCGTTAGATGGCGTGCGAAATGGCGATGAAAAATAAATTTAGAAGAAATCAAATAGGTTTAGGACGAGATTTTTTAGTTAGAAACGGGAAGAAAACAAACAGTAGAGCATAGATAAACAAACGTTTAGATAGCCGACTCCTCGTTGATATGCGAAATAAGTTTTAGTTATATCTCGTGTCGCATTGTCGCTACGCAGAATGTAAATCCGGCTGGTTCTTTAAATCAAAAATGTTCAATATGATTCTTAACAAATTAAAATAAATTTGTAGGTGTTTAATAAGAAAACAATGAACAAAAGACAAATTCATTTGAATTTATTTTTCTTATGAATACAACAATATTGTTAAATATAAATACAATTTTATCTGCAGATAATAAATCTAGTTTTGATAAAGGTATTAAGACATTATTTCATTAAAACTAAATTTCATTTGCATTTTGAAATTTGTTTACAATAATTGCTTATACTCAGTATACTATTGGCGCGGAGTAATAAACCTGTCAGAATTATCGAATCTCCCGTATTGCAGTGGCGTAGGTACCTGATACGTTTGGAAAATCATATTTTAGTAGGTAAATATATTATAATAGTAAAATCTACCTTGATATTATGAATTATTATGTGGTTATATGTTATTTATTTTATTTTGTATAGTAGATCACATTACAAATTTTACTTCTGACGTATTATATACCACTATTTTTGTATCTTGGTATAATACCCGCATCTACGGCTATGATTCTCGTTTCGTCAGTACCTGGGCTGATGGCAACGTGTTACACAGGTTAAACTATTGTTCTCAGACCCTAGATGGGTCGATATGCTGCAAGAGCGGCACAATGATCGTATTTTGGTTAGAATTTATTGGTTTTTACTTAACCGTAGAAGTACCGCTTTCACAAGAAAATAAAGAATTATTTCAAGCAATTATGATTTATTACTCCGCGCCAATAGTATACAGACTTTAATTTGTTAATGTCAGTTCTTTTTATTTTATTGTCTACGTTTCTAATATGTAACCCTCTTTTGGTAAGAATTTTCTGAATGTTACCATTATACTTACTACGAACGCATATTTCAGGTAAAAATTTATGACTTATTTCAATCCATTCTTCATAAGTTATAACAAGTAGAAGAGCTTTTGGCCCATACGCCCCTGCCTCAATGAATTTATGCTCTGGCAAAGAAGAAGTTGCATTTACGGTTTTCAATATATTCTTGCCAGATAACCAGCAATGTATGTATGGGTGTTCGTTCGTATTCAGAAGATTTGTAGAAGAAAATAAAAATGTTTCACTTTCGTCACTGTCAATTTCTTCTGACTGAACAAAGTCTTTATCAGTTGAATCACCCTTATAATAAATTATTTTAAACAATCTAAAGCATTCTTGCTATCGTTCTATTCACAAGGAGTTCTTGGCGAACTAGGAGCAACAAAATTGTTAATTTAATTTAATTTAAATTTAAAAAAAAATTACAGGATCCTGGTAGAAGTTGCTGGGACACAAATACATACATTCATTCTATTACAGTTTTTTCCATAACTATATGACACTGTACTGCACTTATCCAGTTTTGAATTCATGGTGGTACACGTACAGACCAGTGACTGATGCAACTTTTATTGTTTTTAGTTTAATTAACACCTAGTACCAAAACTATACATGAAAGGATGTACTTTATACTGCAGTTCTCAACAATTTTCACTATTATGCTGTTCTTCCATTAACGCTGGTAAAAAATGTATCAAAAAACAAAATCTGCCGTATTCACTGCAGAATCTGTGATACATTTATATCCTGTAACAATTATATTTTTGATTATTTATTTTAAAAAAATTTTCTTTCATACCCACGACATGATGATCAGTTGATAAAACTTTGTTTGGTCTTATAAGATGGAACACAGCATGTAAAAATAATCGTTATTACAACATGATGAGCCTTTCTGTGTGTTATGAGCATGAATATTGAACTCATTGACTATTGAATCGGCATAAAAGTTGATTTTCCTTGACTAGTCACGAAAGTAATTTTTTAAACCAGCACCATTTTGTTTACTCCAGGCAACTATGTTTTTTTGTGATTTACTTATTTGCAGATTATTTACATTCGTCTTAGCTACCTACATCATTTTGCCCACTACAGGTTTCTTTTCCTGATTTCTTACTTATTTGTATGTTTCTGAAAAATAGCGTACATCAGGTCGTCATAAAAGTGTCTTTGCTCGACTCTTATTTAGTAGTTAAAACAACATTTTTCTTGTCTTGTCATTTCCGAAAATCATTTAATTATTAATAACTTAATTGATGGAATTTAGCTGCTTAGTTGCTTAGTTGCTTTTTTTGAATTAAAAATAACGTTCATTTTTAACCCCAAAATCTATCAAATGACAAGAAATTATTGTTATAGGTATATATTGCGAATAAAAAAATGTTAGCTGTAGTCATGAAGACTTCCATATTTTTTAAAATTATCAAACTGACAATTAAATCTGGTCATGGTCGTAGGAAAACTATAACGCATTACTTAACGATTATAGTTATTTAGGTAACATGTGCGGAAACAGATTCTTTTAGGAATGAGTGCATTTGACACGAATTCCCGGATACTGTTTACACATCACTTGTGTATGCTATTTTTTGCACAATTTTTTCCTATAATTGCATTTTCAAATTGTCAAACTTTTATTTGAAGATTTGCGTTGTTTACAACATTTACAACAAATAAAATCTGCGTAGATTGCATTTTAGATAACGAACAATGTAAGTATATCAACAAATTCGTGGAAAGCTTTTAATGTAGAGTGTTTTTTGGTAGTTCTTAAAACACGTGTCGGGATGACAGCGTTTTGGTGCCTGCTTTACGTACGCTCTTGATTGTTTCATAGGTAAGAAGTGCAAAAAATTATTTTTTGGCCTCCTGAACTGTAAAGCACATTTTTCAGTTGTTCATACTTGTCTTGAAACTTGATTTTACACACAATGCGGTAAAGTACGGCTATTATGCGTTAAAGTATGGCTACTATGCGGTAAAGTAATGGCTGATTTATCTGCTATTTGGGATTTTTTAAAAAATAAACTAAGTATAAAATCCGATAAATTGATTTTAAACAATTTACTTTACATCATACTTGATATGATAATGTACAGAATAAGGGCGCATTTTATTTTTTTATTGAAGATGATATTGATGGCGCCATCTATACGTCAGTTAAACAATTAAACTGACACATTTAGGTGGTGTATGTCAAAATGATTAAACAGCCAAGTCTACTTAAAATCAGTAGAAATAATTTTGTTCTTTTTTACTTTTTGATGATGATTGTCGGCCAAAAAATATTATAAAAATTTCGTGTGTAGGGTATGTGTGTGGTCCTACTTTCCACACTTTAATGTAAACAACTATTTTATTGTTCGTTATTATTAAGCTACTGTCTTCTCTCAAATAACACTCGCATAAAAAACATGATTTCTCATCGTGTAATACAATAAATTATTATTAATTTGTCATTGTTTGCTATCAAGAAGCTAACTTTAACATATACAGAGATATTAAAGTAAATTTCTATAAAACATTTAACTTCATGACTTAGTGTGTTGTGTGTAGGTCTGTTTGTGGGTCTGATTTTACAATTTTTTTTGTTTTTAGTTCAATAAAATTCATTTCCTATTCATTTAAATTTAATTTTAAGTTTTGTTTAAGTCTGGTTGTTATCTTTAATGGGTTAACTTTTGGGTCAATTTTTTTGATGTTTTTCTCATTTTAAGGTGACTATTTGTTAATTACTTAGTCGAAGCTAATAATAGTAATTATTAAATATCAGTATTGGCAAGAGAATTCCGTTATTGGATTAGCGCTTGCATTCAAGCACAACGGTAACACGTAGGGTAATTCCGGGAGAGATGAACCACTTTTTTCTGTCAAGTAAATTAAAGACAAATATTAGAGAAAAAAATTAAACAAAAACTTTGAGATATAGCGTTATATATTAAAAATACAAAAGTAATACAAAAAATAAAGTCCAAAAAAATGACTGAATATGGGAAAAGTCAACTCAGTATGGGTTGGTGAGTTGATTCACTTACTAATTCCGCTTTTTAGACTAAACCTTTCCACACCTATCGCACAAGTTAACGTACTTAGAGCAACTCTCATGAAACCAATAAGAACAATCAACGCATTTAAACCAGTCATCTTTTTTAGTTGTAGAATTAAACTTTTCACCGCACCTTGTTCATTCAGTTTCTTCCTCTTCAACAATATCTTCACTAGAATACTTGTATTTAACTTCTCTATCTCTACCTAAATAGTTTCATTATGCTCTGAATGCATATGCACTTCCACAGAATTACAATGGCACGAGTGGTCATCAAAAATAAGAATCACTTTACCAGGTGGTTTCCGCAGAACAAAGTGATTTTTTAACGAATTGAGAAATATGTCTGTGTTAATATAGGCTAACCTTTCGTTCATGAAGACTTTTGACCCACGTGTCTGTCCGTTTCAAATTCTTGTTTCTTGTTCTTACCTTTGAATAAAAAAAACAAGGAGGTAGAAAGTTCCCTTCGGTATTACAGCAACAAATAGCAGGATGGTCTTGCTTTTTTCAGATGAAGTGATCGCAGGGACACTTATTGAGCCCTTTTGTGCAATAGCAGAAGTTGCTTTGTTAATCTGGATCCCAGTTTCATCTATGTTAAATAAAGGGTCTGGTTTGTTCATTAGATCATTTTCTAAAAGCGATTGCTTTAACAGTTGAAAGTAATGTTACACATCTTTTGCTGTTTAATCTCTGAGCTCTGGCTAAAGAGACACCTATCTAGTTCCGGATAGTTAAGTCAGAATGCCTCCTTAAAAAACTATGTAACAGTTCCAGTTCTATATTAAATAAAAGTTTCACTCCAATTCTTGTACCAGTATGTAAGCTGTAAGATTGACCCAATGGAAATTTCGTCTTAACGTACGCTGTTGGACTTCTAAATATCTAGCAGTTGCATTGATGGTTGTTTCTGCACGATTTATTGAATCTACTGTTGATTGCAATTGTGTTTCTGTTCATAAATCTCGACTGCAATTGCCTTTTTTTGTAATCAGTAAGCATAAGTGAAAATAAAAAAAATGTACTCAATTAAATAGGTATACTAATCGTCAAATGCTTAATGTAGTTACAAATAATTTAAAACGGTCAAAATGTACCTATACGAAACAGAAAAAATTCTAACAAGCGGTGTTGCCGCGATCACCGAAAAATCTGAAAAAGTCATCTAACCGTTGAGCCATCTCACCCGGAATTAAGTTATATGTGTGACATTCTTAAGAATGTCATAAAATCAAACATAAAGATCGTTATAGTCATAGACAAAGTTTGCTAAGTTCGAGATTCCGTAATAGTTTGATAATGTGATATAAAATGGTTGATATTGTCCTTAATTTTCTGCATAGGGTTTGAGTTTTTACTATTTGGAGGACGCACTTCTGATATTTCATGGTAATGATTTTTTCCTAGTTGTATCTTTGGAACTGCTTAAGGTTTGTTGGTTTTCTCAGCAGAATCTGAGCCATTATGATAAACGTTACCCAGATTTTCAAATTTTTAAATATTTAGAAAATATTTATTTTACAAATGATGTTTAAATAAAAGATGTTCGTAATTTAATTATACACAAGTTTTGGTTAAACTATTTTTAGTAAGTAATTACTGAGGTATAACAACCACGTGACAATAATTGTTGTAAAAATATCTCCACCAAAATCAATTTTACAAAAAAGTTGAGGGAAAAAGTTGTTGAAAATTCTATTGTTTATACATAGCTTTTGTTTGAACCATTTTTTTTCTAAAACGAAATTTTATTGTCGTTTATCGGGAGATGTGGAGTTCTGCGGTAAAAGCTTCTTTTGTGATTATTTCAGAAAACATTTCACATGTTGAATTTCACATTATTTAAGTGGTCTTTACTTCATCAAATAATTCAAAAGTTATTCAAGTAAAACTTATTTACAGCGGAGAACATATCTTTGTAGGGAGAGCCTGTAGGAATTTTTTTATAGGAAGTTGTCATCTTATTTTTTCATGTACTATCCACAACTTAATGGTTTATTGATAAAGTCTGTTAGGTTTGAAATTCAAGATAGTTTGATAATGTGATGAAAAGTGGTTGCTATTCTTCTTGATTTTCTGCATAAGGTTTGCGTAATTAAGGAACATTGTTATTTTCTCGGCTTCTTTTATGGGTTGACAATTGGTTTAAGTGTTCAGCATGTCTAGACATAAGGTCGGTCTTAACCGTTACGTATGATAAATTATTTTTTTCTAATAAAGCAAGCAACTTTTGTTTCAAAAACTTTATCATAACTTCCGTGATGACTTTTTCGAAAAAGGAGTTTTGAGGTTTTTTCCGAATATTTTTGGAACTGCTCGGAATTTTTTGAGTTTTCTCAGCAGAATCTGAATCAATATAATAAACAGTACACTCATGAAATTTAAAAATTGGACACCACAATTTCTGTAAACAAAAGTTTGCACATTGTGAAGCGGGCTTAAGGGTATCATTTACAATTCTAACAGCAGGTAGTCTCAGCAGGGGTTATCTTATAGAAGGACTGTAGAATGAATCATTACACTAAGCACGTTTTAGAAAATAGGTAATTTACGTTGCTTACTAAATTTTTTCTTTAAAGAATATATTTGAAGGTATCGCTAATTAAACACCATAGCTCGATTAATTATCGAATCAAAATTTTGTTTAGGAAATGTTTACAAAATAAAATTAGAAATAATTTTGATTTAAAAAACGTCTACAAGCAATAACTTTTAAATTAAATCAAAAAATTAACATGGTTATTTGGGTTGACTGATTATTACTTATTTTTAAATAAATCTAACCTACTAATTATTGTAAGTTATTAAAAAAATCATTAAACTCTCTATTCATAATATTTAGTCCTTACAAAATGTATATTTTATGACGTTTCATTTTTTCTGTAGTTAATATAAAAAGTGAAAATAAAAACTAAGGCAATTCTTATTGTCAACGTATATATTTAGTTTTTGACAAGAATTTATTACATAATTATAATTAAGATACCAAGTTATAGTTTAAAATGAAATGAAAACTTTTTTTAAATAAAGGTATTACTATATAAATAAATATAAGAAATCAATAATGGGTGTGACCTCCATTATTATTGATACATTCTTGGAGGCGTCTGCTCATTGACGCTATCAAGGTATCAATATAATTAATATTAATCGTTTCCCTTGCGGTATCAATGGCTGCAATTAGTGCATTACGGTTTACTGGTATAAAATTTGGCCCTTGTTGTCTTCGGATAACAGCAAGTATTCGAGCCCAAACATTTTCAATAATGTTAAAATCTGGGCTTTTTGCTGGCCAGGGTAACAGCTCCAAGTTATTTGCTTGTATCCAGTTGCGCACAACCTGCGAAGTATAGGGTCATCATATCCCGATAATTAATTATCGAATGTTCCAAGAAAATATGTGTAAATAGTAAATGGAATCTACTAACGTAACGTTAAGTCGTTAATTATAGTTATATAACTTTCCTTTCATAAGATATAGTTCATATTAATATGCTTATTGTAAAGCTTCGTACACACCTGAACAACAAACCGAGGAACAAACAGAACAACGAACCGAACGGCAATCGGAACATTAATTTGGACGGTGCTACGTACGAATTTTAGAACAGATTCGCAAGTCCTGATTGTTCCACGAACGGTTTGCGGCGTTCTCGCAACTTGTCGGTTTTTTCTCCGACATCAAAGAAAATGCGCGCGAATGCGTTTGCAGGTTTGGACGAATCTAAACAAAACGGCGAACAAACTTATGCGGGAGAATTAAATTATTTATTTTTGTCCTTCCTTTTGTGGGTTTGTTGTGTTTTAGGTAATATTATGGAGTTGACAGAAGAAAAATGTTTTAAATTAATCAGTGTTTAAGAATGCAAGAAAAAAAATGATGTCCCTATTAGCATCATTTGGGCGGGAAATTTCAAAAAATAAAAAAGCGAAGTAAATTATAATTTTTACTCTTCTTTGTGCGTAAAAATTTGGTTGGCACTATCTTCTTGTTTTCCGCAATTTTCTCTTCTCAATAATAAATATATATGAACTGAAAACTACTGAAAATAATTATGGGAACAGCACAAACGTTCCGTTTGTTGTTCGGATTGTGGAAATCATAAAAGATCGTTCGTCGTTCTGTTTGACTTTCGGTTCGTTGTTATGTTTGTTGCTCGGTTTGTTGTTCAGGTGTGTACGAAGCTTTACAACTTAAGCAACATTTTTTGGCGAATAAAGATTAGTTTGTGATGTAATATTAGAAACACAAATTTATATCATATCAAATTTATGACAACTTAAAACCAAGAACGTATATGTTATTGCTAAGAAATTATTAAGGAAAAAGCGCAATTGCAGTGTAAATATTTATAATTAGATACTTTCGAAAGTTTATAAGTCCTTTATTGTAATCTTAATACTTAAAAGAAAATCCTGTCCATTAGCATTATAAGGAAATGGCTTTTACTTTATGAATAAGTTTCAATAACAATAGAATATCCTTGCTTGTTTAATTTACTTCCTTTGAGTCATATTAATTGCTCTAAGGGTTGTTACATTGGTCATTAGAAGTATGTAATAAATAAACAATTACCTACTGTTTAAAAAGGGGTAGTGTGAACCAATAAATAAAGTAAGAAATGTAAATTCCATTTTAGTTTAAAATTTCAAGTGTTGTGAAAATGCCACCTCATCTCGGTGCTGATTTGAAAGCGCGGATTGTTTCGGAATTAGCGGCGGGCCGTAGCGTGCCTGAAATTTCACGTATGTTAGATATACCAAAAAGCACCGTAGGGCATTACCGAGTAAAATGGAATCTTGAACACACTTTGGAAAGAGCCATCGGAAGTGGTAGACCTAAAGTATCTACACGTGCTCAAGATCTCGAGTTGTTTCATTACGTAACAGAACAACCATTTGCTACATACTCCAGGGCTATAGCAGATACACATTTTCCCGGATGCCGTATAACTGCACAAAAAGATTAAAGGAGATGGGAATAAAGTATAATGCTGCTGCGAAAGAAGTTCTCAGTGACGAAAATATGAGACGTCGTCTGGAATTTGCAAGGCGATATGTGAACGAACCTTTGGAATTTTGGAATCGAGTGATTTTTAGCGACGAAAAAACGTTCAATAGCCGCAACGATGGACCACTAAGAATGGAAGGAACTCGTTACGAAAATAATCACATATGTACTAAAAAACGAAGTGGTTATTTTTCTGTGAATGTGTGGGGTTGGGTTAGCGCGCGGGGTCTAGGAGTTTGTTGGTCTATCGATGGACGTCTTGATTCTGCTGCGTATTTAGATATTTTGGAAACTATTATGAAACCTTCAGTCGAAGTGTTTTATCCAGACGAAGATTATATTTTCCAACAAGTAAGTATTCTTATTTCATTATAGTTTCTCCAAAAAATAGTTCGGGATCTTTTGAATTAACATTTTCATAATGTGTTTTGTTGTTAAAGGACAACGCCCCTATTCATACTTCGCGGGTTGTGCGCAATTGGGTACGAGAAAATAACTTGGAGCTGTTACCCTGGCCAGCAAAAAGCCCAGATTTTAACATTATCGAAAATGTTTGGGTTTGAATACTTGCTGTTATCCGAAGACAACAAGGGCCAAATTTTATACCAGTAAACCGTAATGCACTAATTGCAGCCATTGATACCGCATGGAAACGATTAATACTAATTATATTGATACCTTGATAGCGTCAATGAGCAGACGCCTCCAAGAATGTATCAATAATAATGGAGGTCACACCCATTATTGATTTCTTATATTTATTTATATAGTAATACCTTTATTTAAAAAAAACGTTTTCATTTAATTTTAAACTATAACTTGGTATCTTATTTATAATTATGTAATAAATTCTTGTCAAAAAACTAAATATATACGTTGAAAAAGAATTGCCTTAGTTTTTATTTTCACTTTTATATTAACTACAGAAAAAAATGAAACGCCATAAAATATACATTTTGTAAAGACTAAATATTATGAATAGAGAGCACTCATGAAATTTAAAACTTGGACACTACAATTTCTGTAAACAAAAGTTTGCACATTGTGAAGCGGGCTTAAGGGTATCATTTACAATTCTAACAGCAGGTAGTCTCCGCAGGGTTTTTTTTATAGAATGACTGTAGAATGAATCATTACACTAAGCACGTTTTAGAAAATAGGTAATTTACGTTGCTTACTTAATTTTTTTCTTTAAAGAATATATTTGAAGGTGTCGCTAATTAAACACCATAGCTCGATTAATTATCGAATCAAAATTTTGTTTAGGAAATGTTTACAAAATAAAATTAGAAATAATTTTGATATAAAAAACGCCTACAAGCAATAGCTTTTAAATTAAATCAAAAATCTAAACATGGTTATTTGGGTTGACTGATTATTACTTATTTTTAATTAATCTAACCTACTAGTTATTGTAAGTTATTAAAAAAAATCATTAAACTCTCTATTCATAATATTTAGTCCTTACAAAATGTATATTTTATGACGGTTCGTTTTTTTCTGTAGTTAATATAAAAAAGTGAAAATAAAAACTAAGGCAATTGTTATTGTCAACGTATATACTTAGTTTTTGACAAGAATTTATTACATAATTATAATTAAGATACCAAGTCATAGTTTAAAATTAAATGAAAACTTTTTTTTAAATAAAGGTGTTACTGTATAAATAAATATAAGAAATCAATAATGGGTGTGACCTCCATTATTATTGATACATCCTTAGAGGCGTCTGCTCATTGACGCTATCAAGGTATCAATATAATTAATATTAATTGTTTCCCATGCGGTATCAATGGCTGCAATTAGTGCATTACGGTTTACTGGTATAAAATTTGGCTCTTGTTGTCTTCGGATAACAGCAAGTATTCGAGCCCAAACATTTTTGATAATGTTAAAATCTGGGCTTTTTGCTGGCCAGGGTAACAGCTCCAAGTAATTTTTTCGTATCATGTGATTTTTAACTAAACCAAAAATAAAAAAAATTAACAATTAATTCAAATTAAATAATGTTTTCTTATTTTAATATTATTAGAAATATTGTTTATTTAATGTCAAATAAGAGTTCATCAGATGTGCATGCAAATATATCGCAACATAAGAGTTCATTGGCATTTTTACATATTAATGTAATCGGTGCCTTAAGGAATAGATTTGTGTTTCCTTTTTTTAGGAAAAAGACGGATGGGTTCGAGTAGTAGAGTTGATGTGATATTTGTACTCGATAGGTTTAAGTTTACGTGTATATGTCATCACTTTGCATTTGGTATAGTTTAGTTTTAGCATATTCATATTACACTAGTTATGAACATGGTTAAGGCAAGTTTGTAATTTTGTGCAGTCTTCAATGTTTGTTATAGATAAGTATATTTTTAGGTCGTCCGCAAATAATAGCACTTCGCAATTCAGTTGGTCCACAGTTTTGTCTATATAGAGTAAGAAAAGAAGTGGCCCTAAGTTTGATCCTTGTGGAACTCCGCTTTTTACAATATAAGAGTTAGATGTATAGTTATTGTATTCTACAAATTGCTCCCAACCTTTAATATACAAGCGGAATAGTTTTAATAAAGAATCCGAAAATCCTATCTCGTCCAGTTTTACTAATAACAAATCGTGGTTGATTTTATCGAAGGCTTTACTGATGTCTAAATAAATAACATCAACTTGTCCACGGTTGTCTAAGCTTTCCGATATGAATTGGGTTAACATACACAAGTTGGATGTAGTCGATCGGTTTTCCATAAATCTGTGTTGTTTGGTTGAGAGGAGATTTTTGGTGTATCCATATATATGTTTATAAAGAACAAACTGAAATAATTTTGAGAAATTTGATACGATTGCAATAGGTCGGTAGTTTGTTATTTGTGAAGGGTCGCAATTTTTTAAAATTGGACAAACTCGTGAAATATTCCATTGATCAGGAAATATGCCCTTGCGTAAACTAAGATTAATAATATAACTTAGTGGTTTTATAAAAACACTACGGCAGTCTTTTATGAAAAAGCTTGGCAATTGGTCAGGTCCATACGTCATCGTATTTTTTAACTTTTTTTAGTGCATCATCTACTTCAACATCACTAATTTGGGTAGTTTGTAGGCTGCGAGGAATAGTATAGTTTTTTTCTATTGAATTTGCACATTCGTTGACGATATCCGGCGGCTTATCAAACGAACACTCATCGTTAAACATTTTTCCAGGAATTCTGCTTCTTTTTTCCGTCTTGTTTATATAGGACCAAAACTTACGTGGGTTTGAATATATCGATTGTTCTACAGTTGACGTATAGTCCTTATATGATGTTTTTTAATTTGTGTTTTGACCAGAGATCTTAAATATTTAAATTGTTGGAAACTCTGCAAACTATTGTTCGTTTTATATTTTTTATAAAACGTTTCTTTGAGTTTAATATTTTTATGAGTTCCCAATTAAAGACGGAAAGCTTTATTTTTTGCTTTTGTACTTCGGCACATATACATTTATTGTTGAGTATACCATTTCATATAGGTGTTTGCAAGCTTCATTCACATCTTGAATTAAATATAAATCATTCAGTTTAGGTTGAGTAAGCTTTCATATAATGAGGAAAATTTGCTCTTTTAAAATTAAATTTCTCTGTTCCGTAAGTGTTAGGTTCGAAATCTTTCGGGCCGTTATTTTCTATTTTTAAAGATAACTCAACAATTAAAGAGGATGGTGGAGGTCTTCTTTAACTATTGGTTCGAGATCGCGTAGAACGCTGCAGTTTAGATTGGAGAATATTAAATCTAGTAATTTTTTGTTGTTGTTCAGTATATTATTATATTGTTGTAAATTAAGTAGCTGCATCCAATTTTTTATGATGGTGTTTAAATTTGAATCCGAATCATTGATAAATGTAGGTATATTAAAAATCTCCTAGTAGGATTAAATTTTTGAGTTGAGAGTTTCGAAATATTCGTGAAGGATGTTGAGTTCAGATACAGTAGGCGTTTTAGGGATGTATACATTGAATATATATATATATATATAAAGTGTATGCTACAAGATATTACTTTGTGATCTGAGATGCCGTAATCTACAACATTATAATTACACACATCAATATACTCATTAATTAAAACATTATCAATACATTAGATCATCTAGTATTACATGTAATTTTTAATTACAACCAAAACTGTAAATTAGTTGTTGAAATTCATAAAAATTTTTGTCATCTGATCAGAAATGAACATTAAAATCTAACAATAAACAATTTTTTAGAAGTTTCAATTTTAATTAATAAATTTTCAAAACAATTAATAAAATGATTAAAATTTCCAAGAGGAGAACGATACATACTACATATTACTAGTAAATTGTAGTTAGGAAATTCGATAATCGAGAATTCACAATTAATTTCTTCTGATAAACTGTTTAAGTCGTGTCGAATTCTAATTTTGTCAATATCTAATGATTTTTTTTAGTCCCACCATGTGTGGAAATTTTCTACAAAACCATTTTTTGAAACTTAAATCGTTTAAGGTATTAAAACTAATTAATTCTTCCACTTTTAGCCACACAATATCTACATTTTTAACAACTAAAAGTTCATCAATACTAACGATTTTATTGCGAATGCTTTGTGCATTCATCTAAATCATCTTTAAAGTAACTTCATTATTAAAATTGTTTAAACGCTTATTGTAAAATTCGTTTCCGAAAAAAATGGTTGATTACAATCCCTCGGGCCAAACATTTATGACTTAAAGTCATACAAATTTTGAATGAACTTACTGTTGCGTGTTGGTTTAAGAAAGTTTTAATCATGTCTTCAGTGGTAGATGTAGCAAAACTCGTTGCAAAAATAAATCCACTTCGTTCCGCAATTTGAAAAATATCAGTTCTTTGTCCAGAACCACGTATAAGTGACGTTTTATTTTTGTTTCTGTTTTCATTTTGCTTGTTGTCAAAGATACCATTTTCATTAACCGTACGTTTGGAGTTTTTGAATAGTTTTTGTTGCCAGTTTGCCCGATGTGTATGGATACATTTCAGGTGCAGACAAAGGTGCTGCATTGTCCGACTTGCAGTTAGATGCTATAGTTTCATCCACTAGTAGGTCCCCAGTTCCTGATACACTTATCAGGTAGGATTGGCATATTAGGTTTAATTATTCGATGTTTAGGTCTGCAAAATGTACCTTTTGTTTTATCATCTTCATTTCTATGAGTGTTTTTTAGAAGACTACTATAATCTTTTTGAAGTTTAATTTCATCTTCTAAATGATGAATAAACTTATTTAATATTACATTTTCTTCAGCGTAATGTTGTATAGTTTTGATTGGACGCGTAATCACATTCCCTGGCCGTGTTTGATTTACACAAACTCTTGTTAAATAAATCAGAATTTTTATTTGTTACTGCACTAATGTTTGCATTGCCACTGATTTTTATTATTATTTTCAAACAGTTTTTGATTAATTAGTATTTTAACAAGTTGATTTTTAGTTAATTTTAGAAGCCTCGTTACACAAGCTATTTTCAGTGTGCGCCATGTTGAACTGAAAAGTGAAAATACGCCACAATTACAGCAGAATATGGCACAGTCAAAATAACAAAATTCGTATATTACAGGGCTAATTTTACACAGGTAAATAATTCATTAAAATACTATTTTGAAAACAAAACAGATTTCGAGATACGCAGGATGAAAGTGTAATAAATTATTATTTGTTTGATAGTGATTTTACAGCAAAAAATTTGCACCATAAAATGTTTCTTACGCTTCAAGTATTTCGCATTCAACTTCTTACCAACCTGTAAATTCACGAATTTTTTACTTTTCTTTAGTCTAACGGTTATCGTTATCACTACTTCATTTATTTAAAAATATTATCGCAATTTCGTAGGTATGCTTTATGTTATCAAAATAATAGCAAACTATGAAACTGCAAGATTAAAATAAATAGCAATATTTCAAAAACGTATTTCTTAACAATTTTATACTACGTGTCTTACGAAAAAATGAACGATCGTAAAATTGCCATAAATAAAAATAAGCAGGAACAGCAAAATAAAAAAAGATCAATTTTCGCGTTTCACATTAGATACTATAAAAGTTTGAAGGGAATGAAAATGATATTATATTTTATTAATTTACTGCATAATAAATTTTTTTTTAACATCCTTAACTCATAGATTATTAATTAACAATGATATGGGTATAAACTTTAAGAAGTCCATAAATAATTAACAATAAAATAAATAACATTTAAAATTTTTAGTACACCTACGCAGTTAACTTTCAGTGAAAACGTAGCTATTTTATAACTGGATATAAATCAGTTGCAAAGTTCATAGCAGTTGCTGAAATTTTCCCATTTATTTAGTGTGTCGTAAACACCCCGCGGTTTCAAGGTTAGTCTTGAAAAAAAAAACTATTATAAATTTTATAAAATTTGATATCATGTCTCTTCGGCAATTAAGTAATCGCGTGGGTAATTACTGTACAATGTTTATGATAGTTGTTACTTTTATGTAGACACAATGCAACAATTGTGCTTGGGCAACAATTGCTTTAACGGTTATATGGGCATTGTTTTTGAGCTTGTGACTAATTTTTTAATGATGCTCATATTTACCGATTTGGACATAACCGTTATTTATTTTAGCTAAATTACCGGTCTCGGGTGTAATTAACGACCACGCTCTTGTTTAAATTTGAGTTGCTTTTTCATTTATATGAAAATTGGAAACACGACTACTACTCAAACTTTATCGATAAAAATGTTAATAACCGTATACAACGTTTATAATAATAGATCATCTTAACGTTTTATATATCTTTATTGCCAATTATTTATTTAAAGCTATAATTTAACTTAAAAGCTTATACTTATTTTAATAAGTTCTTTATTTTTTCTGTTATGTTTGGATAGATGCAATTTTTTTATTGAAGTTTTAAACGATTTCAATAGAAGTATATATATTGCTCATATCGTCTGTCCAAACATTGATTTATTTCATATAATAATGTCCTACCATTGAACCTGTATTTAATGTACTCAAATGGTATAATCGTATTAATAGAAATAGCGACTACTGAAATGAATTTCTGTCAAATTTTTATAGCACTACATCATTTCTCTTCTCGCGTAACAAATTACTATAATGATTAACGTTTTTATATGTAAATTATTTATTATTATTATTATTATTGTTAATGTACCAACATTCTGGAATAGAGATTAACCCTTATATAAATTTACTTCATGCGCTCTGGTATTTTATTATTTCATTTAAACTATAACGTATATTTAATGAAATTGCGATAGTGAACACAAATGTGATTAATATTGTTTCCTTGTATCATCAACATATTATTATGCACTACGAAACACCAATGCTCGATTGTAAGAAACTGAGATCCAACCGGGTTTTCCTGAACTATTAATTTTTTTTATGTGTTGGTTGTTGACTTGGTTGTTGATTTATCTATCTTGCAGTAAAGTCATTAAATGGTAAATGTGTGTAAGTAATTACCACAGTCGACCAAACGTTGATTTTTCTTTACCTAAGTGGATTGTTATATTGAGAGAACGAACGACTTTGCGCATTTTAATCTAAGGTCTTAGGTACTTCGATACATTCTTTTTTGCTTTTAAAATGCAAGATAAGTCATTCTTCTAAGTGAAGTTCTCTTGTTTATTATTAAAGTTCAGAAAGAACAATTTTATTAGTGATTACGAATTGGTGGTACTGTTTCAGATAGTTAGAAATCGTGAAATCATAGTCAGATCCAAACATAAGTAACAAATATTTTTGATCCATAGATTAAGTATAACTCTTATTTTCCTTCATGTACATTTATACTTCTTCTAGTTTAGAATAATTCTTAGTCTTCAATTAGTAATGTAATTTTCGGTAAACGTTTTTTAAACGCTTTTTCTCGCATCGGTTTATTTTCAGTATTAGAACTTGTTGTGTAACTGCAGTCTTGTACTTTCCTGTACCTCGGTTATCTTAGCCCCCATCCCCACAAAAAAAAATAATTTTTTTGACGTTCGCACACGAAAGAAATAGCTAAGGCGACCTCAGCTCTCGAACAAAAAAATACCGAGTTTTTGATGTTTGCACACAAAAGGGAATAGCTAGCACAACTTTGCTCAACGCTAGCACACCTTCAATAATCTATTATTGAGGGTTGAATCTAGGAAGCCAGCCCCTCACAAGAAAATTTTTGAACTTTTGACGGTTGAACATTAAAGAGCTGAGGTAGCACAACTAAAAACAATGTTAGCACACCTCTAATAACAGGGTTATTGTGGTTTGAATCTGGAGGGGCTAAGGCGATACCTTAGCCTTCCAACAAAAAATTATAAAAGGTTTGATGTTTGAACACGAAAGAGAATAGCTAGTACATGCCAGCACAACTTTGTTCAACGCTAGCACACCTTTAAAAACGGAGTTATTGAGGGCTGGTGTCCTAGATTCAAGCCTTCAAAAGTTCGATATTTTTTTGTTGGAGGGCTGAGGTCGCCTTAGCCCCTCCAGATTCAAACCTCAATAACCCTGTTATTAAAGGTATGCTAACATTATTTTTAGTAGTGCTAGCTTAGCTCTTTAATGTTCAAACATCAAAAGTTTGAAATTTTCTTATGGGGGCTGGCTTCCTAGATTCAACCCTCAATAAGTCTGTTATTTAAGTGTGCTAGAGTTAAACAAAGTTGTGCTAACTTGTGTTAGCTATTCTCTTTCGTGTGCAAACATCAAAATTTAATATTTTTTGTTGAGGGGCTGAGGTCGCCTTAGCTCCTGTGCAAACGTAAAAACGTTTTCGTCCAAAAAGGGATGTTCCACCCACGATTAGGATGGGAACTTTTTTCCCTCTTATTTCTAACTCTTTTGAGAATTAACTGTCAAAAATCAAAATATATATATATACCTAGGGATTCTCTACGGACTGTGGCGCTTCTCCGTCCCCAGTTTCCATATTCTTTTGTTAAAAGTCGTATCTTCTTCTAAATCTCTTGTTTTCATAGCTTCATTTATACCATCTCTCCAACTTCTTCGGGGTCTTCCTCTTCTTCTTCTTTCTGTGGGTACCAATACCATTATCTTTTTTGGCTATCGTACATCTTTCATTCATTTTGTGTGACCAAACCTAATCAATTGCTTCTTCTCAATTTTTTCGTATATATTACTTGTCATTTTCATTTTCTCTCGAATCGTCTCATTTCTAACATGCTCTAGTTTTGGTTTTCCACAGATTAGTCTTAAGTAGTCCAGTTCGGTCGTCATAAGTTTGTTTTGTTTTTCTTTGTGATATCCCAAGCTTCAGCTCCGTAAATGACTATGCTTTGGACTAGACTTTTTGTAGATTATTTTCTTTGTTTCTTTAGTGAAGTTTTTATCCGATAGAATAGAATTTAATGAACTAATTGCCTGTCTTCTTTCCTTTATTCGTTCCTTTATTTCATCATTACTATTCCCTGTTTGTTTAACGTAATTCCCAGATATTTACATGTGGTTACTCTCTTTATCTTTAAATCTTCTAGTAGTAAGTCTTCCTGATGATCATCTCCTACTACAATGTATTCCGATTTTTGTCTTTGTCTAAATAAATTTTAAACAATGTGGGTGACAGACTACACCCTTGTCTATGTCCTTTTGATGTATTGACTAGATCAGAAAATGATTTACCGTTCTTAACCCTTCCCGTGTTTTCTTGGTACAAGTGTTTAATGGCGTTGATTAATAATGGGGGTATTTCTGCTTCCTTCAGGGCCTTCCAAAGCTTTGAAATTGGTACAATATCGTAGGCTTTCTCTAAATCAATTAATGCAATGTGCAGTTCTCTATTTCGTTGGACTCTCTTTTCACATGTTATTTTAATTGTAAAAATATTGTCAAATGTGGATCGTCCAGTTCTAAAACCTGCCTGTTCTTCTAGTTGTCTGTCTTTGATCTCTCTCTCTCTCTCTCTCTCTCTCTACACAATTTTTAATTATTTTTGAGTAAATCCTTCCGATGGTACTAATTACAGCTATTCCCCGATAGTTTTTCGGGTCGTCTATACATCATTTCTTATATATTGGGATAATATATAATGTTCTCCATTCTTGTGGTACGCTCTCCCAGTGAATACATCGTTCAAATAGTTTTGTCAGACTGACAAAGAGTTTTTCGGGTCCATATATTATCAATTCTGGATAAATACCCCTATTCCAGGAGACTTTTCAACTTTCATTGCTTTTATTATTTGTTTTACTTTAGGTGTACATAAAGTAATGCTTCTATTTTATATTTCTTCATCCAAATTTATGTTTTCTAAAAATGGACTTCGTGTTTCTGTTAGTAAATTTTAAAATGTTTTCCGATTGTTTATCTGTTATACTCTTGATGTAATTTCTAATAGTCTGCCATGCCTCCGAACTCTTTGTGCCACCGATATATTGTTCCACATAATTCACACTTCTTTACCCAACTCTCATTTTTCTTTCTTACAACCTCTCTTTTAACTTTCTTGTTAAGTACTTTTTATTGATCTTGTAACTCTATGTCATTTTTATTTTGTAATAATTTTAGATAAATTTCTTTCTTTTTTCTCAATCTGTTCCCCAATGTCTTGATCCTACCAATATGGTTTCGTGATCGTAAACTCTCAAAATCAAAATAAAAAAAATCCAAAATCAAATAGAAGTAGAAGCAGGCACAACTCCACCAAGTACAAGAAGTGCAAAACTATGGGGCGACAAAGCTACGAACTCGATTGAAAGAAGAATCTACATTACAAGAAAGCCGTCTAGAATAACGTCAGAAAATAGTACGTCTACAATAGAAGATCTAGAAAATGAAGCTACTTACATGCCAACTCTAGATAGCAATTCAGAGGCAAAAAAACCAGAGACCTGAGTACTAAAACAAAACTAAGTCAAGAAGAAAAAACAGCATAGGGGCAACGTCGATAGAAAGAAAATTTACGAGAGAAAAAGACCGAAAGAAAAGAAAAGTGGGAAATGTAGAACTAGATGCAAGATAACATGTAGTATACAACAAAAAACTAGATACCACCACAATTGAGTTAATAAATATTAATATTAAAGAAGCAAACATGAAATTAAAGAAGTTGAGATATTGATAAAGGCGGAATTCAAAGATTTTTCAAAGATGAAAATACGAAAAAATATAGAAGGCAATGACTGACATGGAAGTATAAACGACGCATATAAAAGAACACTCAAGAAATATCAACACAAAAAAGAAAACAAAGAAGAAAACACTTAAGAATACACAAACTAGAAAGATAGACGCTCAAATGTTATAAACATACCCGAACCAAAAAAAAATAAACAAAGATAGAAGAGAAAAAAATATAAAAGAAAACAAACAAACAAAATATAGAACCTAAAAAGCACAAAAGAACGGAAACTAATACTAAAAATTAACTAAACATAAAGAAGCATTCACCTAAAAGACATTATAAGAGAAAAGACAAATAACATAAATTAAAATATACATATAACAATGGAAACAAAAATATCACAATTAAGGAATGAATACTATAGTAACAAAAGAAGAGGTATGAATGAAACACAAATATTAACCAAGACATAAAAATAGGAGAAATAAGACCAAACAAAAACCACACGAAAGCAGTAATCGCTAAAATAAAAAAAATGGTAGAAATAATTGCAACAGAAGGAAGGTTGAGAGTGGGATTGATTTGGTCAAGATTAGAGCACCAAATAATCCTAATTACATGTATAAAATGCTTGAAATTAGGGCGCAACTAAATAAATTGTGAAAGACCTGATACGCACAAATAATTGCTTAAGATGTGGGGAAAAGGAACATTAAAAGAAATATAGTCAGTAATGGATATGTTATATACAAACTAATTTTATTTATACCGGTATACTTTTCACCAAACAGAACAAATTAAAATTTTGAAAAATAGAGATAAACAATCTAAAAAATATGGATAAAGGAAGAAATTATTGATTGGAGGAGATTTAACGCAAAAAGCAAAATATTCGGATCTAACAAGAAAAACAATAACCATTGTCAACTTGAAGGTATCAGAGGAAGAAAATCTAAGTGACCTCAACTACATGCTCTTTAAAATAGAAAATAAACAAAAAAATAACACTGAATACCAAACAATAAATAAACCAAGACGGAAAATTAATAAAGAAAAAATAATTAATAGTGAAAGAATAAACAGAAATAGAGTATAAAGAGTTAGAAAAGATACAAACATCTCACGAAGCTAAAACCAGAAAAATATGGAGAGAAGAAAATGTTATGTGTAGATAAAATAAAAAATGCAAGAATAGAATGTAACAGAAACAGAAGGAAATTAACAAAGACAAACAAAAACATGATTACTTAACAGAAAATATATTAAGAGAAATAACAGAAGAATACTAAACCAACAAAACGATCCTAAAACAACTGATAGAAAAGGTAGAAAAGTAACAATTAAGTGATTTAGAATAAATTAATGACGTAGAATGACTTTACAATTTCTGAAAACAATTTTAAGTTGTCAGAAGAAACAAAAACTATAAAAAAATTCCCCCAGTTGGGAGGGGGGAGGCACAAACTACATAATGTGCCCGGGTACATAACAAGCTAGGATCGCCACTGAATAGCTTACATTGCAAATTACTACATAAAGAATGGAGAATTTCCAAAAACTTAGAACATTGGCAGAGTGGTGCTAATTGAAATACCAAAAATAAAACAAGCTATAAAGAACCTACAAAGTATTGACTGATATACCTGTTAGACGTCATGAAAAAATAATAAACGCTAAAATCATAAGAAAAATAGAAGAGAGCAACTAGTACACCATAACCAATATGGACATCGAAAGGAAAAAAACACAACACAGGCAATACAAAAAGTCGAAAAGATAGCAAAACAAATAAGAGTAAAAGCGTATAACGCTGATTTTGTTAAAAAAAGCACAACATATTAATATCATGGAAATAAAGTACAGGCCATTGTGCCTGCTTGACGTATTGGAAAATATTTAAAAAGCTAATTTAAAAAAACCAATTCGGGTACAGAAAACGCCGTTCCAGCATCAAACCTTAGAGAAATCCAAGAAATCTGTGAAGAAAAACATAAAAAAGCATAGAAAAATCTGATGATATAAAGAAAGCATTTAATTGCCTTCCCTGGCAGGAAATAATTAAAACCGTAACAAATAAAGATAAGTGAATATTTGATGAAAAATTATCTATGTGACAGAAACTTTATAGTAGAATTAATTAATTTCTGTTCTTTAGAAGAACTCCTTTAAGTGGAGGTGAGAGAATAAAACAACGCCCAAAGTTTTGCCGACGTTTTGCCTAACAAGCGTAGACTTCCTCAAGGCTTAAATTTATTAGGTCGTGTAGGTCAAGAATTTAAACGATTTAAGCAAACAGCACATAATTAAATGCGTGGTCAACAATTTAAAATTTAAACAAATTATCAAAAGTATTTTATAAATAAAAATTACACTCACTGACATATAAACTAACACGTAAACAAGATTAAGAATGTCATTTAATGTAATTTAATTTATTAATCACAGTTATGACTGTAAAGGTGCTGCAAAGCTCTATATTTGGACCTCTCTTATGGAACATTTTTTTATGATAAGATCCTGAATATAAATACAGAACAGGTACAGATACCAAGGAAATACAAAAAATATAAAAAAGCTAAAAAAATGGACAGAAAGGAAGTGAAGCAACATAGCCGTTACAAGACACAAATTATTTAACTTATCTCTCAAAAGGATTGGAAAAAGGAAGACAGCAAATGCAATTACTACGAAGATAATGAAGGCAACAGTATCCACATAATTATCAAATTCAAAAAACAGAATAGATGCTGATTGCAAAATACAAGAAAACTGAATATAACATTTCAAGATGCTGATTGAAAACTAAGAATTTTGGATATCAATAATTACAAACATGAGAAAAATAATTTGAAAAAAAATAAAAGATGAATAAACTTATAAAGAGAAAACGTAGGAAGGAAATAAACCAACAACAAAAGAAAACAGAGGAAAAAGAACCCAGGAACATCTACAGTGACCGGCAAAAAGTTTGCAACAAAGTCCGTCCTAAAAAAACAATGTTTTTTGTTCTTTACCGTCCATTGGTAAATTAATAAATAAAAATTACTAGATTGTAAAGTTTATTTGTTGGTTTTATTGTGATTTATGCAAATCAAACCCAAAAAATTTTGTTTTCTCAATATTTCCGGAAAAAATGCCGGAAAACTGATATTTTTGAAAAATTGTTATTTTCATTCGAAAATTTGCACATAGACGTATACTCTAATTCTGAACAACTTTTCTCGTAGGCATTTTTCAATATCGTGTCATCTAACCTCACTTTTTACATATTTAAGGGATATTTTTTAAATTTGCCGCCATGACAGTGGTCACATGACATTTGTCAAAGTGCTTATTTGTCATTCGATATGCTGAATTCATTTGCCAAAAAAAAATTTCGAATATCTCAATTACAAAAATTTTTCCCATTTGATGCAAACTCTTTGCCGGTCACTGTATAAACCTCAATATAACGAAAGTAAGTAAAACCGGCGGTTCCAAATAAGATATGTTAGGTTACTTTAGTTTGGATTTTGTTTTGTTATGTTACATTAAGTTAGGTTATGTTTGCTTAGTTTGGGTTAAGTTACATTAAGTTTCTTTATTTGTTTTTTGCATTAAACTGCTTTTAGCTTACGGTTTATTTTTTTTACGAATTACATACATTTGCTAATATAAGATAAAGATAAATGCAAGAATATCAATATAAACCACTAAAGAGTATTTATAATACTCAGTTCCATGACTTGCATCAGATACATTATTAAGGTGCAAGTAGCTGCCCCGTTCTGAGGCAAACTAAATACTAGTGTTACCAGACGGCTTTTTTATTGGCAGCTGAGAAGAGTTTTTTAGTCGGTCGGCGCTAACACCTAGCCAATCCGACACTACCGGTCCACAGATTTTTTCCTTTCCTTAGGAAAAAAAAAGTTACATTAGGTTATGTTAGCTTAAGTTATATTAGGTTCCTGGGACACTACTATGCCTTCTTCTTCTTCTTCTGCGCTTTACGGAATAGGCTGTGTAGCCTGTTCCGACACCCATATTTTCTTTGGCCTGACTACATCACTGCGACTTCCGGTACACTACTAGTAAAACGAGTATTATAAAAACATGACGAAGAAGAAATACAGAAAACTCACCTTAAGAATTCATGACACCACCCACATACGTAATTAAAGCGCTATCGGGACTTCAGACCTAAAAATACAAGAAATCACAACCATGTACGAAAACAAACAAAGATATCCATAAGGAGGTAAGAAAATTAAAAATAAAAAAATGGAAAGAAAGATCGGCAAAATATAACGGCTGGATCAAAATTTTTATAAACCCTATAGAAAATTATATAAATAGAGAGTAAGATGAACTAAACTGGTACTTGAGGCAAGGTTTCACAGGAAACATTTACAAATAATTAGCAAGGCAAGTGACAAAAAATCCTTCTATACACGCTATTCGAATGTAAAAGATGGGACAACATCAGCAGAAAAACAAATACAACCTTCGAAGAAGAAGTAAACTAACACAACATATCCGATCTACTACTGCAAAATGAAGAACACTATAAACAAATCAGCAAAATAATAACTAACATAATGAAAAGCAAGAGGAAAACGGAAGCAAAAATTGAAACAGAAATACAAAATAAAAAATAAAAACCGAAGAAGACAAAAAAGATAGATACCAAAAAATAAAAGAAAGAAAAATGAGAAAGGATTCTTAAGCTGAAACAAAACCATAACTGTCCACCTATCTGAAGTAATACTCTATGAGTCAATCGGCAACACTAACGAGCCAAACCGACCCTACCGGTCAACCTGGCGACCGGTGTCTGACAGCAAATTTTTTCTCCTCTATAAAAAAAAGTTAGGTTGGGTTATGTTAGGTCAAGTTAAGTTACGTTATTTTTAGTTAGTTAGTTGAGCAGATTATTCCCACTCTCTAAAAAAAAGATTATTTTTAGTTGGGTTAGGTTATGTTATGTTATGTTAGCTTATGTTAGTTTATTTCATGATTGGTTAGGTTAGCCTGAAAATCGTAATAAATCGAATAGAAAAAGATTCTTATAAACTTACCATTGGAAATTAAAAATTCATATAACTTTTAAACTCTACATTTCCTAAAATAATTATTAGCACCAATGAACTCCAGGAGTCGATTTATTATAAAAGCAGTTAAATTTCGGCGGCAAAAAATTATTTAGCTAAGACCTACCGCACTATCATACAGCAATAGTGTGGACCCAGTCTAAAATTGTGATGGTAATACAATTATGTACAGGGTTATTCACTATAAATTACCCACCCTTTAATATGGTTATTTTTGGTCGTCGAAAAAAAAGTTATACATGAAAGTTATACCATATAACTGAATTTTCTTATAATGCTATCAATAGTTCAGTTACTCGCCGTTTACAAGGCAAAACAAAAGTATTATGTATTTTTTAATGTAACACCCTGAATATTATTACATTTTGAAGAGATCTTAAAATAATACAGTTACTTAATACAGAATTGTTAACATTGTCAAAGTAAGTTGACAAATGTTGTGTTTGTTAATTGACATTTCATTAATTAAATCACCAAAATGGTTTACAATGAAGCAGGAAAACTTCGCATATTTACCTATTATATTCAATATAATAAAAGGTGGGTAATTATAACTCTGTACATACCTGACTAGAAAACTTTTAAAAATGTCATTTTAAAAATCTTAGGTTACAAGATAACTCATAATTCATCAAATTTTGAATAAGATTTAATTATCTCCTAAAAACAATCTATAAATAATAAACTGGAAACAATTTACATTGAGAGCATTAAAAGTTTTGAAGGAAAATAAATTATGTAACGAAATAACAAAGACGCAAACGCCGAATCATTAGAGCAATTTAACATCAATCTAAAAATTGTTTTCTTTTGTGACACAACATATTAAAACTTGTGTAATTAAGACAATTTTTTTCCACTTAACAAAATATAAAGTAACAATTTAAGGATGTTTTATTTAAACTACCTTAAAACAATTTTTGAAACCCCCGTGTTTTAATGGTTCTTTGAAACTTGCTTTATTTGTTTTCGATTCTTGTAATGTTTGAGGTGGATGGATTTTTGTACTGTATTTTACTTAAAGTAACACGGTATTAATATAAGTTTCTTTTGAGTTAAATGTTTCAGAATTTTTTTCATATAATTGTTGTTTAATTTAGTATAACAAATTCAAGAAAGGAGACAATGGCTTTTGTACTATTACTTAAATTATTTTTAATAGTTGGGATGTTATTCATTTGTAATTCAGCCATCAATTAAGTTGCCACGCTATTATTTACATTATACGCTTGAAAAAGTTACGTAAAGGTACTTTGACTAATGGCAAAATAATGACAAAACTATAACTACATTTTTTAAAGATAGAGTTAAACAAACTAATTTAAAAATATATATGCAGAATTTTAAATGAAGGCTAGTTTGAGTGTTGACAAGTTTTTCTTTAACATATTCCATTCTCATAGCGTACATATCTGGTTTGAGAATAATTATAAGGACATAAACCTAATTGAAGTTGCTGCTCTGTCGTTGACTATATTGGTAATGTCACATAGATTGACAACTTACATAGGTATTTTTTTAAAACATTATATCGTTCTATTATTGCTTAGTTATCGAATCAGCAATTTCCAGACAGTAATTACCGTATAAATGAGTTGTTTTTTGCGTTCTCGAGAGTTTATTTAATATGTATGATTATAAATAAAATAATACATTCCTTAGATTGTTAAAAGAACCCGTACTTTTATTTTTCAGTTATCGAATGCAAAAATTATTCCAACTGCGCACCGTTTATGTAAATTAGAAAATAAATAGATAGGAAATAATAGTATTGGTTAAAGATGCTTGTTACTAAATCTGAAACGACTGTCAGGTGGAAAAATTAAAAAAAAAAACTAAATGGCATTGATTAAATTCCAATATATTAACTTCGAAAAACTTAACGAAGTTGTTTAGTAAGATTCTACGAAATTTGACAAATCTGTGCGAAAAGATTTGATTTGATAGTTTTTTTTTATTTTAATTTAGAGATGAAGTAATTAAATTGTAGTTGTAAATTGTCTATGCAAGATTAAATTAAAATGTTATTGAACTTCTACCACAGCTTTTACTATTAATAGTTGTAATGAATATACGTAAACAATATTTAGTAAAAATTATTTTTAATTTTATCCTTTATGAGATCATTATGTGCGAGAATCGGTCCATTTGGTATGCGTAACCACTTAAATCTTTCGCCTTCTTAGATTTTACTCGTTCCGTTAGAATGTTTTTAAGCACCTAATGTTTATTAACATAATTAATGTTTATATACGTAAATAACAAATAAAGTCCTTAATTTTCCGAATTCCACTGATTATAGACTTACAATAATTTTTTTGCAAGCAACATTAAAGCGATAAATTAATAAAGTACTGGCAGACGCTGAACAATGAAGTGGAACACGAGTGGTATCGTAGAGTTTCTAAACATATATGAGCAGTATCCGATTCTGTGGAATATAAAAGATAAAGACTATTCCAACACCAAAATAAAGGACGACATTTTCAAGAATCTCCTAGAGAAACTTAATGAGAAACAGCTAACTGTGGGTATGGATGTCAAGCAGTTGAAGACCAAAATAAAATCAATTAAGGACGTCTACAGACAAGAAATAAATAAAATAGAGAAATCTAAGAAAAGTGGCTGTGGTACTGAAGAAGTATACACGCCAAAGTTAGCATGGTTCAAAGATGCAAACTTTTTGGCAGAGGTTGTGGCCACAAGAAGCAGCCAATCAAATTACGTGAGTAAAATATATTTTTATTATATAATAATACATATTAAAACTTAGACCGTTCTCCAGTTTTTTGAGTCCAGCTTTCTCCCATTGCCAAGGCAGAGGATTTTCTTCTGTAAAGTAGGCAACATATGCTTTTCTGATCTCCTCAGCAGTTCGACTGTAAAGGTTTCCTCCTAGGTGATTAATAGGCTGCACAATGCTAGCATTTTCCTCCAAAGCCCAGGTGTGATAATCCCAGTATTCAAGTCCTCTCTATCTACTACTTGTTGTGGCATGTAGTTACCCGGATCAGTCTTTCGTAACCAGTTATGAAGGCTACAGGCAGCCCAAATGACTTTATCGATAGTTTCCGGTACCAAATCAATCGGTCTTGAAAATATTCTGAATCGCTATACTAGTATGCCAAAAGCATTTTCTACGACTCTTCTGGCACGGGAAAGACGATAATTGAATATTTTTGGTCAGGACTAAGAGCTGTTTTACTGTATGGTTTCATAAGATTTTTCCTCAAAGGGAAAGCATCATCTCCTATAATAACGCCATATTCAGGCAAACCAAGAGTCTCGTTTTCCATTCCAATATTCAAAGTGCTGTCTCTAAATATAGCACTATCGGTTGCTCGACCATTTGCACCTACGTCAATATACGTAAAGCAGTAATCGGCATCAACCATAGCAAATAATATTATACTGTAGGTTTTTTTATAATTGAAGTAGACTGAACCGGAACACGGAGGCCTCTTAATTATAACGTGTTTCCCGTCGATTGCACCAAAACATCTAGGAAAATTCCAACGCTGAACAAATTTATTTTCTATTTCTTTCCATTCATCAGCTTTTTAGGGACCCGAGAACAAACAAAAATTATAGGTTTATTTTATTTTCTAGGAACTGTCACAAAGCAGTCAAGCCACACCACCAGACGAAGACAATAAAAGTGTCGAGTCTGAAAATGACGAGGACTCATCACAACAACGTTCTAAGTCGCCTGAAAAATGGGACCACCCCCGACACCAAGGAATAAACCTAAAAAACGACCGAGAATTGAAGAAAATCAAATGAAATTTCAGAAGCTATAAAAAATTGGATGAAATTGCCAAGGAGTCATCCGATGAGAAGCCCTATGACCTGTTTGGGAAATTTGTGGCTTCTGAGCTGCGTCTCCTACCACAGCGACAGGCCATCTTGGTGCAGCAGGAAATCCACAACTCAATTATTAATGCTAAGCTGTCGTCATTAGAGCAAGAGGCCCCCCAATCTGTTCATAGTGCGTTTTCACCTTTTTCAGACGACTCATTTGCTTCGACCTCTGCATCATCGATGCACGACGACGATGGGGATGTTTTACAACAGGTCCTAATCAATACATTCGGAGGAAACACAACATAAATTTTTGTCAAATAAATTGTATATTTTCTAAAAACTGATGTTTAATTTTTAATTTCACTCACCTCAATGAACGGTCGAAGGGGCAGGAAATTGATGTTAGCACTTCGGGTAAAAACTTCGAAATAGTTGATTCTGGAACTCTGAACAGGTATTCCAAAGACTTCAAAGAATCGCCCGTGGCTAGATAACGTAATGTTATTTCCAATTTCGTGGTTACTGGTATTGCCGGTCTCATTTTCGTATCTTTCTTTTGAGCATTCCATTTACCATCTGCAGTAACTCATCAAATTTGGAACTGTTCAATCTCAACATATTTCTATAAGCCAAAGGATCTTCGTCCTTCAACTCTCTCAATAAACGGCTAGAAGCACCATATTCATCGCGTTTTTTTATCCATGATCTTATCCATTTTCTTTTCTGTTTCAAGTTTTTCTATTGTTTTCGTTGTAAATCCTTCTTGATAGCACTTGCTAAAATAATTACTCCCGCGCGAATTACTTTCGTCGACATTTTAGCTTTCAACTGCCAAAACGCAAAGATGCTCGCAACTAGTTACTAGCAGCGATGATGACACACGGCTAGTTAACTAGCTTACAAGCCAACACGCCTACGAGTGGCGAGTAAATTAGCCCGGCTTTCTATATTATTAGCAGCGTTTTTACAATCGGATAGTTGACTAGCAGATTGTAAAAATCCGATGACACGGGGCGAGTTTACAAGCTACTAGCGAACTCGCTGGCTTGTAGCTCGTAAACTAGCCAAGTGTCATCGAGCCTTATAGGACTTGAAAATCTTGAAAATTAAAGAAAAACACTTGAAAACTAGCAATCAAACACTTGAAGAAAAAATTGTATGTTTTTGGAATAATTTGTAAAAATCTGTAGTATGTAAGGTTGCATTGTGTATTTTATTAGAATAAGCAATTTTACATTGACTTACCGTGAACATAAATATGTTGACGCTCACAGTACATTTTGTTTGTTTTGTAAGTGTTAGAGTAATAAAGACCTGCAACACATATTGCAGTGATTGTATGATGTCGTAATTGTAATGTATAGATGTAAATAAAGGTATAATGTCTAGTAGTAAGATATAGATATATCTTGTATGTTAAGACGATGTATCGATTTTGTGCGTAGTTGATCGACTGAAGTGAAAGTGGGGAGAGAGACGGTCTCGGGCAGTAGAGAATAATGGACAAAGAATTTGAAGTCGGAATAAACAATTAATACGGAATGTTCTTTGCTAATCATTAAAATAAGTGTTGTGGTTATGTAATTAAACAGTCCAGGTTCGAGAGGTCACTGCCGAGAACCGTAGAAGGTTGCACGTACACTTCGAATAGATTTACTAGGTTAGTTTAAGTTAGTATATTAAAATCTGTATTAAAATTAAATAAGATTGTAACGAATTATAAATTTTGCAAACCCGTGCACGTAACGCTATTTCTTATTTGTAAGAATTATACGTTTGATTATTTTGTATAAATTAAAATTTTGTTAAATCATAAACCACGTTATCGTTATTAAGAGATGTTATCAACAAAAAAATTTTAAACAAAGAAAATTTTATGCTCACATTCAATATACAATTATATTATTCAACACAAAAATGCAATAATCGCATAATATTTAATGTCGACCAACACGTCGCCAAACGCGACAACGTGGTATTTACGCTTTTTCAAACATTTAAATATTTCGAAGAATATAGGATTTGCATAAATGAACTATTTTGGTAAATTTATGTCCATTCTAGTTTTACTAGAACAATTGAGAAAAGTAAAACTACAAAACTAATCTCAAATACGACTGGGACTGCAACCTGCCAGATGTCAGATGTAAAATGGTTACACTTTAAGTTAATTATTGTACGGAAAATATTGTATCAAACATGATTTGAACATTTCAATATTCATATTTAAGGTGTTGTAGGAATCCTTACCTCAATTCAATATTTTTCACAGTATACATATTTCTCAAAATTGTCAGTTTCTTGAAATTGTGATTATTAATCTAGAGAGAATTAAACGAATATACGTTTGTAAAAGTAGTTTTAATTTTCTTTCAAATCATTATTAGATCAAATCAGTAGGTTAATTCTGAAATTAAACTTACAGCTGATTATGTTTAAATATACAATTAAATCTGTCTTTAAAAATACAGTTACTAAAAGTAAGCTAAAACCTAGCGGTGAATACTTCAAATTTAAAACTGATTTCAAAACTACTTTTAATTGAAGGTACTTAAAATTTAAAAAATAAAAGTATCGGTAAATGCGCGCCATTAAATATATATACAGGGTGATCATTTGAAAACGAGCCACCCTAAATATCTCGAGAAAAAATGCAGATATTTTTGTGGAATTAACGGCACCTTTCCATGTGTTAAGGGAGGCATCTTTTTGACGTTACTAGGTTAAAGTTAAACTTCACCCTCTTACCCCCCAGCAATCCCTACTTTTGAAGTTTAAATGGCATCCCTATATTTTTTCACATTTTTTTATAGCGGATTTATTTCTAAATACGAATCCAAAAAAGAATTACGGTGACTACCAAAATGTTGGATAAAAAGCTAAAAACTTAACTTATAAAAAGAAAAACGACAAAAATAACAAAAAAAATTTTAATATTCTCAATTTATGAGAAATGGCAAGTTGGTCATAATAAGTGCTCGAAATGCCCACCGTTGTTGGCCATGCAATGATAAAGGCGGTTTTCAAACTCTCTCCGTACTTTTCGAAATACTTCTCTCAGAATCAAATTACATTCCTGTGTTATTCGTTGACGTAATTCTGCAAGGTCTTGAGGAGATGTTTTATAAATAACGGATTTAAGGTGTCCCCATAGAAAAAAATCAAGGCTCGTTAAGTTACAGGACCTCGCTGGCCACTCGGTCGATCCTCTTCTTCCAATCAATCTATTGGAGAATCTATCGTTGAGCCATTGCCGAACATTTAAACTAAAATGAGGTGGAGCACCATCCTGTTGAAAATAGAGTTGATTTTCATTCAAAATCAAATTTCCATTTTCATCACGCATATTTTCCATTGCCTCTATTATTAAAGGATCTATCATGTTTTCTAATAGACCTAAATGCATAGTGCCATCTAAATTTCCATCTATAAAGATTGGGCCAATAATAGTGTCACCCAATATACCCGCCCATACGTTCAATTTTTGTGGTATCTGAGTGTGACCCTTTCTAAAATTGTGTGAATTTACCGTACATTTTGTTTATTTACATGTCCATTTAAAAAAAATGAACATTAATCACTGAAGCAAATATTCTGAATCAAATTTGGATTTGCATTGATCATATCTGTCATGATTTTGCAAAATTCATTTCTGCGGTCAGTGTCGTCTTCTGAAAGCTCTTGATAAAGTTGTAATTTATACGGATGGAATTTATGGAGCTTAGTTACTTTATGCACTGAGCCATATGAAAGTCTAGTGTCAGTAGAAATTTGTCGTAAAGAGACCGTTGGATTCATATTCAAGTGACCTAAAACCTCAATCTAAGCTGCCTCATCTAAAACTCTTCGATTTGTTCTTTTCTTATTTGCTACGGAGCCACTTCTCAAAAATTTAGTAATTAATTCTGTCACATACTTATGATTGACGTTTTTATGAGGGTGTCGTTCATTAAATGTTTTCGCCGTTCTTCAGGCGCACTTATGTTTTTCACCATAAATTAATATTATTTCACATCTTTCAGCCATAGTGTAGACCATTTTGATAAATTTTAAACTTATTTAATGCGAATGCTGAACGAGAAATAAAGTAATTGCACAATGTCAAACATGACACTAATGTTAAAACACAATTGTATTGTATGTATAGATGAGTTAAGTTTTTTGCATTTTTATCCAACATTTTGCTAGTCACCGTAATTCTTTTTTGAATTCGTATTTAGGGATAAATCCGCTATAAAAAAATGTGAAAAAAATATACGGATGCCATTTAAATTTCTAAAGTAGGGATTGATGGGGGTGAGTAGGTGAACTTTAACTTTAACCTAGTAACGTCAAAAGATTGACACATGGAAAGCTGCCGTTGACTCCATAAAAATATTTGCATTTTTTCTCGAGATATTAAGGGTGGCTCGTTTTCAAATGATCACCCCGTATATTAATACGTTTTATTTAGATTTTTTATACGTTGTTTTTATGTTGAATTAATAGTATATTAAAAAACAAGTATCATAAGGCGATCTGTTAACGCACGAGTCCAATGTTTCAAAGAACAAGTGTGTTAACAGGCCTTATGATACGTATTTTTTATACTATTTTTTCTATTGAGGCAAATTTGGGTTTTCAAATTGAAAATCGTACTGTTTCCTGAACATATGCAACCCACCAAACAAAAGTTGGCCGTAGTTTAGAAATTTAAAAAATTGTAACGTAAGATTTTGTAATTTGATTAGCACGGAGTGGTTTCTATTTCTAAATTTGGGTATATCAGTAGTTTATGCTTATATACTTGCTATGACCCTTTGTAGGTAATTAAAAATTTTTTGTAATATTTATATCGAAGTACTTATATATACAAATCTACTTGCAGTGTTTATCGGACTTGGATAATTATTAATAGTTACACTTACTTACTTTCTTTTGTACACATATATTTACTTTTACATGATCCTAAAAAATCAAGACGTTTAGAATCCAGTGAAGTACATAAAGTCATAGGATATAATTATGTCAACAAAAATAGGACTTAAAAAATCTATTAAACTGATTATTTCTTTCGTCTGTCAAATTTAAATTCTCCACCAATCACGTACTTGGAAACTGATTTGACGCAGCCAATCAAAACGAAATAAAGCAACTATTCACCTTGGTGGTAAATAGTCGACTATTTGGTCATCGTCCTCAATATTCACCTGAAGGAATTAGCTACTATTTTATTGCTACTAAATTTCTCATAATTTTACAATTTGACTCGACTTAATTTTGGCATTAATTTTATTGCTTTTATTTCAGATTATAATAATAGTAGGTTTGTCTGGCACCTGTTCACCTGAGGAGTCCTTAAAGGATGACGTAGCTTAACTCATTGGAATAACACGATACATCAAATATTAAAAGTAATAGCCACATTGTATTAATGACATTTTTCTCATCCTTCTTTAGTATCCTATTTTGCCAATCACAAGTCGCAAAAATACTTTTAGCTAAAAAGCCTGGACATTCAAATAGCGACTTGTATGAGCACAAAATTTTGCACATACTGTGGAAGCGAAAAAAATTTTACAAACCATCCAGAATATTCCTGTGATTGCAATAAACACACAAGATAAATCCACAGTTACCATCAACATTGATGGTGCTTATCATGTTACGATACCCTCTTGTTTACCATTCATTTATGTACAATACATTTAGCAAGCTAATATTACATCAAAAGTGTCAAATATAAGGCGTATAAATACGAATCGGTAATTAAAATTTTTCAAACAGCCGATTCAAAAAATACTTCCAATTTAGTTCTTAACTGTTTACAACTTTTGTGAGGGTTAGACTTAGAAAAACTTTGCTTTAAAATTAGAATGAACTTTAAATGTAAAAACATATACCCTTACAACTCACATAGTTTCTTAAAGAGTTTATTTCAGAAATTTATTTAAAGACCAAACTAGATTTTTTCTTATTATGGAGAACCGAACAAAAAATCGCAAACCGTTTGAACGCTCTTGAAAATTTTAAATAAATTTTGATTGAATTATAATATAATCGTGGTGAGAAAATATAATTTTCCGATAATGAGTGATGCGTTGAGTTGTACTCCATCTGAATTACGAGCCCTAGCAGAAAAAGTCACTGAAGGACTGATACCTACAAAGTCAAATACAGCGTATAACAAACAATTTGATATATTTTCTACTTGGTGTGTTCAAAATAATGTTCAAACAATAACAGAAAATGTGTAATGGCATATTTTCAAACAATTAGTAACAAGAAAAGTTCTACTTTATGGACAACATATTCTATTTTACGAACTATGCTTAATATTCGCCATAACATTGATATATCAAAATATTTGCGGCTGCAAGCACAATTAAAACGGCATACAGAAGCATATGACCCAAACAAATTAAAAATACTGGAATACGAACAAATTAAGAATTATATTTTAGAAGTTCCTAATGAAATTCATTTAGCAACAAAGGTTGTTTTGTAATAACCATATATGTACACTCATGAAATTTAAAACTTGGACACCACAATTTCTGTAAACAAAAGTTTGCACATTGTGAAGCGGGCTTAAGGGTATCATTTAAAATTCTAACAGCAGGTAGTTTTAGCTGGGGTTATCTTATAGAAGGACTGTAGAATTAATCATTACACTAAGCACGTTTTAGAAAATAGGTAATTTACGTTACTTACTTAATTTTTTTCTTTAAAGAATATATTTGAAGGTATCGCTAATTAAACACCATAGCTCGATTAATTATCGAATCAAAATTTTGTTTAGGAAATGTTTACAAAATAAAATTATAAATAATTTTGATTTAAAAAACGTCTACAAGCAATAACTTTTAAACTAAATCAAAAAACTAAACATGGTTATTTGGGTTGACTGATTATTACTTATTTTTAAATAAATCTTACCTACTAATTATTGTAAGTTATTAAAAAATAATCATTAAACTCTCTATTCATAATATTTAGTCCTTACAAAATGTATATTTTATGACGTTTCATTTTTTTCTGTAATTAATATAATAAGTGAAAATAAAAACTAAGGCAATTCTTATTGTGAACGTATATATTTAGTTTTTTGACAAGAATTTATTACAATATTATAATTAAGATACCAAGTTATAGTTTAAAATTAAATGAAAACGTTTTTTTTAAATAAATATAAGAAATCAATAATAGGTTAGATTTATTTAAAAATAAGTAATAATCAGTCAACCCAAATAACCATGTTTAGTTTTTTGATTTCATTTAAAAGTTATTGCTTGTAGACGTTTTGTAAATCAAAATTATTTCTAATTTTATTTTGTAAACATTTCCTAAACAAAATTTTGATTCGATAATTAATCGAGGTATGGTGTTTAATTAGCGATACCTTCAAATATATTCTTTAAAGAAAAAATTAAGTAAGCAACGTAAATTACCTATTTTCTAAAACGTGCTTAGTGTAATAATTCATTCTACAGTCCTTCTATAAGATAACCCCTGCTGAGGCTACCTGCTGTTAGAATTGTAAATGATACCCTTAAGCCGGCTTCACAATGTGCAAACTTTTGTTTACAGAAATTGTGGTGTCCAAGTTTTAAATTTCATGAGTGTACATTTCTGTTAAAATTATTCGCTTCTCAGGTTGCACTAATTATGGGTTACTCTGTAGCTTGTCGCCGTGAATTACTGGAAAATTATAACCTTATAAAAACCATTCATATCTGTCATTTGGCGGTCGTTGAACAAATCAACAACATACACCCATACCAACATTAACGAAAAAAATTTATCAAAACTAGAACGTTAAAAGTATTGTCTTAAAGCACTGTTTTTAATGAAAAACAGTTCTTTATAGGCTAAGTTAAAATGCCGAAATAGAAAAAAAATATTAAGACATTATAAACAAATCCTGCTAAGAACTGAACAAAAAAAGTGCAGTACCTATATTTAAGTGTGGTCGCAGGTTTGAAATTATAAGGTACCCAAAAAAGGTCGCTTTCTTACAGAATAATAACTACTATCTCTACCCAAGCAGCACCACATATTTCAATAACATTATTTGAATATAATTCTAATATTTGTCTGTTGGAAATCTGTGTTAAATATTTTAAGTGCAACTATATTTAAGAAATATTTGGTATACCAATATTTATAATATTTACACAAAATTGTGAAATAAATATTTCTGTATGATGTTTTTATTTCAAATTAGTGAAAAACAAATATGTTGAAGAAATATTCAGTAAATATTAAAAAATATTTGATAAATATTAATTGTACAAGGTGATTCACGACCGATACCAGGGAGTTTTACCGAGAAACGGCATATAGTCGTTTACTTTTATTGCAATTGTATTATGTAAGTCAATAAGGACTACATTTTAAAAGTATTTTTAATATACAGGGTGCTCTAAAAAACAAAGCGGCATACAAAAGTTGTGTTTTTTTTAAATTGCATTTTCGAATTTTACTCAAAAATTAAACATCATTTTTATAATTTTTATATATCTAAACACAGAGTGTGTTAAGTTATCTGCACTTTTCTTAAAATGTAAGGTTTTAGAAAAAAATTAATATCTAATGATAAAAAATAATTACAACAAATTTACTCTTAGGTTTAAATAATAGACTGTCTCCTTAGTTTCCTTGAAGTTTTCCACTTATTTTGGTATTTTTCTATATCATTGTACACTTAAATATCCTACCAAAATGTCTAATTAATGTCTTTTTGATGATTTTTGTATAACAAACATTATTGTTTAACTTTTTTGTGTCGTTTAGAATTACAGATACTTGTAATTTACAGATTAACATGAATTAATCTGAGTTCTTCCGTATTATAATCTAAAATAAATTATAGTAGGTTTTAGATGATGTTACTGTCGGAATCTTGCAATTGTTTGGAAATTCTACTGAGTCTGTGTTATAAGCTATTGAAATATTTTTAACGTTACCATGACTTATTGACCACAAAAAAGAATTGATATGGTTTTAACCATCGGTGAGTGTTTCGAAATTTGTTTACTTGCTTCAAGAGTGAATGCAGTGAAGTTTCCTGAGCGCGTCCGTCCCGATAAAAAAGTGTTTGGATGGTTACTTTAAACATTTCGTAATACAGGCAATGAGCTTACCCGAAACAAGTAAAAATATAGCATGTTACAAATGATGGTCATAATGAGCTTTTGGTATTACAAGTTTATCTAAATCGAAAGTTTCTTGATAAGTGGATCGGGTGAGAAGGACCAACTAATTGGCCACCTAGATCTCCCAATTTAACCCCTATGTATTTTTCTTTTGGGGTTACATCAAAAATTCTGTTTATAACACACCCCCTACTACTGTGCCCTAATGCCGTTTTGTTTTGGAGCACCCTGTATATTTAAAAACATTTTTAAAATGTACTCCTTATTGAGTTACATAATACCATTGCAATAAAAGTAAACGAATATATGCCGTTTCTCCGTAAAACTCCGTGGCGTCGGTCGTGAATCACCCTGTATATATTTTATAACTGCAAGCAAAAAAATTATGCATGTAGAAGAACAGCAATAAATGAATATGTTGTTAATTATGTTAATATTAGCGAATAAAAATGTATTAATTACAAATTAAGTAATAATTACAATTTTATTGATATTAATCCTACAATGGTTACATTGTTACGCATATTCGTAAAAATTCCTTAAATTCGTAAAAAAATTAGTATTTATGTTTGAATTTTCCTTTGCAGTAATTAGTTGCCAAACGTTACAGCTTTATGCTCGTTCCTATTGCTAACGAATAGGTAGGTATTGTTATATTTACAAAACCAGATTAAACTATACGGCCCACGTATGTAAGGACAGTGCTTAGTGATAAATTTAAAATAGTAAAAAGATATGTCATGTTACAGACGTAGTGAAATGTAATATTCCAGTAACAAATTGAATGTTAATTGGTATACTTTTCTTAAAACAGTTATTTTTATTCACCTACATTGTTTAGGCATGCAGAATTCAAATACAAATTACTTGTCTATGGTATTTTCTCCAAAATAAACGCAATTGTGCTGGTGTTACTCATAGTTCGTAGTTTTAAATTTGAACCATTCACTTCTACATTTAAATTCAAAAATTACTTTAGTAACTACAAAGTAACTGTATTTAAAGATAAATTTAATTGCATTCTTAAACATGGTTGGGAGTAACTTTTACTAAAACTAGTTTTAAGGACAGATTTAAAAACATCGGTGAATACGGCTCAATGTCTTCGTTGAGTAATAAGAAGATAATTATTTGTTTATTGCAGGCTATTATGTATTTTGAAAATCGCAGTTTTAGACGGAATTGCAGCTAGTCTCAATACGAAACTGGTTAAAGTGTCGGCTTTTTAATACAATAGAAATTACCTGAAGGATTATAAACATTTAAAGGATGTCCAAAATAAATATCTATTTTTAAAACGCCTCGGGGATGAGCTTCTTTAAAGTCCACGAGTGTACCATTATGTAATTTACCATCTGTCAGTATACATTTCGATCTCTAACGCGACTGTTTTTATTTGAATGAAGTAACGAAATGATTGAGAGTTGAAGTTCCTTTTAGTCAAATAATGTACCCAATACTGGTATGTATTAATATAATTTAATTGTAAATTAGTTTTCGACTGATCAAAATAATAGTCATTTTCAGACGCTTATATTTTTTGTCCTAATGACAACTTCTGTGCTTGTAGAGGCACAATGCCTAATTTAAATTTAAATTTATTATCAATCAATTGAATTGAAGTAAAATTCGCCAATTTCTTGGGTAACCAACCAACCCCTTCGTTTTTATGTCAACTCTTAATCACATAATTTCATTAAATAAATTTTTAAAATGTAATCACAATTTGTTTGCTAAATATTCATCTTCATATATATTTATATATCAACGCCAAAAACAGTCAAAAGTGACATAAGTAATAAGGTAGTAAATTTCTTCAAATTTTTTCATTTTTTCCATTTATTACTTTGCAAATTCTAAGAAAAAGGGCTTTCAGTTTATTACAATTTCGTAATTCATACGAATATTTGTTTAAAACAGGAATTACATTTAGAAGATATAACAAGTACGTTTACAAATTGCTCCAAATATAAAATGTCTAAGATTTAAGCAAATAATAGAGGTGTCTGTTTCCAATAAACTTGTGTCATTTTACCTTATTATTTATTTGATAAATTACAAAACTGTAAATACTAAATAATTAACGTAAAACGAAACATTTTTGATATTTCTTGTTTATTCAAAAATGAGAATTGAGAAAAGTTTTTGTGTTTTTGGTCCACCCTACATTATGTGTATAGAATATATACTCAGAATCTATTTGCTTATTTTGATACTATAATCTGCTTTGCTATTGTGTTTGGTTAAGTTTTGGGCAACGGTTGCTCCTATATACATAAAGACACATATATTTAAATGTTTACATAGTTATAATAACTTGATCTCAACGTCTTGTTTCATTTTGAATGTGATTCTTCTTGATTATTCCTTTTCAACACGTCACTATTGTGTAAGCGAATTGTTTGTTAAACATGATCAACACAAAGGACTTTCATTACCGTTATTTTAATAAAAACGTCAGTAGTTTATTAAACTGTACAAGTACGAATAATTTAGTTAATTAATGCGTTAAGTAAATTACATAGTAAATATTAATATATCTATTAGCTTTAATGATCAGTTACACGATGTTGTAAGAAAATACAAACGGTATTCAGTAAGGTGCAGATTTCGTACAATGGACCCACGATATTATAACGACTGGATGTTTATTCTCCAAGCACAATATTTTTCTTAAAGGTACGGGAATTATATCAATTTCACTATGCTTGCATGAAGTTGCTTAGAAGAATTTAAAAATAAGCTAACATTACATGTACAGGGTGATAACAGAAAGTAAGTACACACTGTAACTTTTTTAACATTTTTAATTTTTTTTTAATTTTTAGAAACAAATCAAGGTATAGCCGTTCCTTTTGTTACTAACTTGCTTTATTTTTTAAACCCTTCAATAACAAATTACAAAGGTTACTTAGTTTTGAATTTAAAAATTGAATAGAAATATTTATTTATAAATATATTATTGTATATAGTATAATTATGATGAATAATAAAATGCTAAAAAATCCAGAGGTTCTATTTAAAAAATTAAGTTACACTAATCTCTGGTGAAACCGGAAATGTCTTCCTTTACCTGAAAAATGTTAAGTTTGTCAAGTGCCCGCGCTACAATTTTCAATCAAAATGTTACAGAGTATAAACGCTATTTCGCTAACACGAGTGATCCGCTTCTTCAGAGACTCTTACATCTTCGATGTTTTATGTAGATTGATGAGTTCAATTCAGTTTCATTAATGTTTATTTGCTACTTCAATTTTTACAATTTTTTATAGGTTAATAATAAATCACATAAAATGCTTGAAAAACCCCATTGGATCGATCGGCTTTCAATTTCAAAGTTTCCTCGTCCGTGTATTTCCGTTCTTCTGGCCTGACAATTTATTCTAACTTAGCCAAAGATTACATACATCGGCCTTTTGTGCATTGGCATATCATCTACATCCTAATCCCTGAGCCGCGTGATAAGTGGGTTGGGTTGCAGTTTCGTCGTGTGAGTTTTGACACCGTAGAACCAGATTTTAGCTGGGTACATCAAGGCGGTGCATTGTGTAGAGCAGGCCACGATGCAAAACCTTGTCGAACGCTTTCTCGATGTCTAAAAAAACGCCTCCGGTGACGTCGCGGTGGTTGAAGCCATCTGTGATTTGCTCTACTACGCGAAGACCCGGTTGGATAGTGGAGTGTTCTGGAGGGATTAGTTAAAGCTGGTTGACCTGTTCCTGTAATTTGGCGAGATTTATTTTTTCAAATATTCAATCGGGAGAAGAGCGATAGGTCTGTATTTCTGGGGTTTTCCATGTGAAATATCTAATTCTGAGATACGCGTTGAAGATCGTGATTCCTTTTTTGAAGAGAACTTTGATGGCTTTGTTCGGGTTGCCATCTCTTCCTGGAGCTTTGCGCGGTTTTAGATTTTAAATCTCGGCTGTGACTTTTTGGGAGAAGTGTGGTGGTTGTTGTCGTCCGGGATACGTGAGGTAATGTTTCGGACTTCTCGGTGGATGGCGTTTGTGCAGCGATAGTCTTTGTCGTCAGGGTGATTGGTTCCAAATTGGCGTCCGGCGAAAGCGAAATCCAAATGTAGACTAAACTTTACTATTACGTATAATAGTTATTTATATCAAGGCACTAAAGTTTACTTTTTCATAACGAATGCGTTTTAATTACAGAGGCGATAGCCGAGGCAAATAAAACACGTGAGTCATGAAAAATAACTTTAGTGCCGAGGTACATATTATATTTTTGCCGAAATCCCAAAATTTGAACAAAATCGGACAATTTAAGTAGCAAATGTAATCAGCTGTTTTCTTTTTTACGTCAAATGTTTCCACTACGCATGCGCGATCCTAAAATTTACATAGATTTTACACATCTCTACCGGCGAAAATGTGAACTTGGCTGCAAATCAGAATACAGTTCCTTGAATTTCCTGCATGTTCTTGCCACATTCTCCATGAAGAATAAATAGATTCATCAAAACTTCATGCAAGTTTTGAATACGTATTAAGTAGTAAATCACAATCTCAAAACTTCGACATCTGTCAAACACAGTGAGTAATTGAGCAACTATCATATCACATGGCGTTCCATGGCTAACTAATGCAAATTATGTAAAGATAATGTGATTTTTAATCATTATTGCGATTATTTCAAAAAGTTGACGAGTTAGCTAGCTATACCATTATGCTATATTAACTCGAAGGCATTTTAATTGTTTATTAGAATTTCAAGTAATATACAGGGTGTTCCGTCTGAAAAAATAAAGTTTAGACCTTTTTATATGTCACGTCAAAATCATTAATTTATACCGCCCTGTATAAAATAACATAAATGTATTTAGGTAGCTGTTAAATACAAGGCTTTACCAAAATGCATCTAAAATTTCAGCCTTATATGGGTTCAAATAGCAGCTAAATTTAAATTTTGGTGAAATCATATTTTGAAAAAAAATAACCTATAATAATTATTATCTCGAAAACCGGTGTAGATAGGTATAGAGAATTATTAAAAAAAAAGTATCAGTAAAAAATTGCGATTCTAAAGTTTCATTTAAAATTAACAAGTTGTTACTACTTTTGAGTAGAAGCGGCAACACCGCCAAAATGAAAATCAATGACCCTGTATAGCTTTTTCTACACTGATAGTGTTTATTTTGTTTAGTGCCAACAATTGAATAATATAATTATTTATTGTTTTTGAAAGGCTGCCATTGAAATCAGCATTTTGCAATTTGTTTAAAACCTTGATTTTTCTTTTTTATAACATATATTATTATTATTATAAATGAAATTTTTTGCGTAACGTCAATCTGACTATTAGCTGGTGGTAACATAAAAAATAGGTATCGCAAATTGGAATGAAAAAAATATTGCAAATTTTGACTTAGAAAACTAGTATATTAAAAATTGTATTGAAAGAGAACACACACGTTCCTGCATCTAACTTCGTTTTTATCACCGCAAAAGAAAAATATAGCATAATCACCAAGTGGTCTAAAACGAAAAGATAATAAAACATAACGTCAGGAAAACTATTGGATGTAATAAGTCCAATTCTTACTTGTTCGAATCTTTACATCTCCCGAGAACATTGCTACAAGCAAAACACGCAGAGCTACTACTATTAAGAAGAAAAAAATGAAACTAGAGAATAAAAACACACAGAAAACAAAAAAAAACACAAGAAAAAGACTACTAAAAGAAAAGGTGGCATCCATAGTACTTCTGAATCAGAAGGAGAAGTATCTTTCAAAGATGACAGCGAAACGTTAGAAGACTGGGAAGAAAATGATTGCGTTGATTGTGGAGAAAATTATAATATTACACAAAAGAGAGACGATTAGGTAAAAATCAAGGGTACAATGCATTAAATGCATCCGCTGGCTTCATGAATCATGCTTAAAATACGAAAATATGTGTGTTAGATGTGGTAAAAAGGCATCTTCTGCAAATGTAAAAGCTTAGTATCACATACAATTGTTTTTTATTTGTATAGAATTATTTCTTTAAGATATTTTCTGTGATTTTATAATACGGTCCATTTGTCCTTGTACGGTCCAACCATATATGGTGGTTCAACTAACCCGTATATTCAGGAAGAGTAGGATCACATTGCAATTTCTTATTTTATTTTTTTGTAACAAAATGTGAACGGTGTTTAAATTTTTAGTAATTGATATCACTAGAGTTAGTCAAAAGTTTCTAATGTGTATTGTTTATGCACATAAAGCTATTTTGTAAAAAAACTACAGTGAAAACATAAATGGTGATCCATCTCTTCCGGAATTACCCTAAATTACCTACATCTATCCATTCTTGTACACAAAGTGATAAATCATTCGACCGCTGTTTGGCCTTTTATAAACTCTTCACGAGTGAGATTACTCGAGAGTAACTTCACAATTGTACAAGATGGGGCATTATAACATCTACTGTTGCAAACATTGGCGTACGTACTATTCGGACGTGTTACGATAGTTCGGCGGACCTCGTGGTTTTGTTTTAGTGTAATTAAAAAAAATAATAATACAGGTTTATGAAGTATCGGTATACGTTCAAAGAAAATGATAAAACGTTTCAATCCAAGAAACCATATGCGATGTCAGATGTCAGCTTTGTGGATAATGAAGACATAAGAGGTGTCTTATGATTCATCGCATCTAACATTTTTTAACACCAACAAATAAATTAAATAAACATACACATTTTAAAGGAATGGTACTCTAAACTGCAGCGTCTATTTGTAATAAAAGAGAAAACATCAAAAAACTGCACAAAAAACTATAGGAAGCTTATATATATATATATATATATATATATATATATATATATATATATATATATATATATAGTTATAGACGGTATCTTGTTGAGCCCGATACGTTAACAGGCCGCTGTTGAGCCCAGTACCCCGCGCTTAAATACAGAACGCTGTGGAGCCCGATTATATACAGAAAATATATTTAGAGTTCTTTCATGAGCCCCACAACGTTGCCAGTCCCTTCGGGCTCATCAAAGGTACTTTTATATAAGTATTTACCATTTGTATTTGTTTCTACACAAGATGTATTTACATCCGTCAAACAATTATGATACATAATTAACTTATCATTTCTTCTTTTCTACAATTAAGAAATTCCGATAGTGACTAAAAAGCCTTTGTTAGTAAATAATTTTGTATTTCCTGTTTGAGTTGTTTAATAGTTAAATCACGTATATGTGATGGTAGTTTAATGTTTACACTTAATCTATACAATTATTTTTCTATTTTATCACAATTTCTCGTGTAATAATTATGAACATCTGATTTGTATGTAAAACTTTTACATATTTTTTTAGCATAAGTGATGCAATTAAAAATAAACAGTGACGGCAGTGTCATAATTATTAATTTAATAAAAATTGGCTTACAACCTTTTCTAAAAGCGATTGTTCCTAAAACACATAGAGCTTTACGTTGCAACGAGAATATTCAGTTTGATCTATAACAATTTGCTTAAATGATACTACAGTAATTTAAATGAGTATGAATTAATCCGAAGTATGTCATTTTGAGACATTTTGATGAAACACTGTCTTCTAAACGCATTAAAATATATATGTCACTGTTAAATTTTCTGGTCAATTGACTTATACGGTCTGTGAATTGTAGTTTAGGATCAAGATTTATTTCTAAAATTTTTAGAGTTCTTATTCTGAAAATTATGTGGTCGAAGTGTAAATAAAAGTTTTATTGTCTTTATATTAGTATAAGATTTTTAGTAGAGCAATGTAAGAATTTTTAATTAATATCGCCGTGTCATCTGCGTATTGAATAATGGACGATTCATTTTGGAAATGTAAATGTAAATCATTAACATATATAAGAAATAATAAAGGCCCAAAAATTGAACCTTGAGGTACTCCATTACGCAAGAAGCGATTATCAGAAAATACAACATTGATTGTTTATTTTTTCTATTGCTTAAGTATGATCTGATGAGCGCAATACTAGCTTCATCAAAATTATAAAATGTTTTCAATTTATTTAGGAGATGTGCCACATAATCAAAGGCTCGAGAGATCTAAAAAATGCTAAAACAAAATTATTTTGTTTAAAACTCTCAAGTATCCAATATGAATTCAATATAAAGTGCAAGCCAAGACTATTTGAGTTTTAAGTAATTTGATTAAATTAAGACTTTTAATTTAACTTTTACCATCGATACTTTTAAGTTCTAGAGCTTTATCTGGTTTATAGACAAAACAAAATTAGTTTTAATTCTCTTTGTTACCGACCCGACTACAAGCGTCATTATAAATTGATCAGATTTATATGAAACGTATTCGATTTAACATTCATAAAGATAAAAACGTTAGTTATGTATCCCTAGTCAATTAATTCTTTTTGTATAAAATCCACTTTAATATTAAAGGTTTGAAAGCAATCGACGTGCCCCAGCTTTTATTTTTGTATTTAGTTTGAATTTGAATTTAATACTTGATAGCAGTAGTACAAAATACCAAAATACTAATGTAATAAGTAAAATAATAAAGCGTACCTTGATACGCGTAATAAATAAAATCATTCGTCTATTATAGTGTAGAACTTAAATTATCTAAGAACAAAAACGGAATTATAATAAATAATTGTAAAATGATGTTTCATAGTCGAACATAAATCTTGCAGAAAACTTTATTTTCAAGAAGTATCTATTCAATTTGTAACAAAAGATTATATTTTTAAAAATAGAGAGATTAACATATTAACGCTCGATTATTTGCAAAATAATTTTCTGCCAAACCAAAAAATATTTTTAATAACCTTTTGTTGTTTTTCTGTTTGTTCTGTTTGTTTGTTTGTTTTTCTGTTAATGAGCTTATTGAACACATTAGCAATTTTAATCCCCTAAACAAAGTCCATGCATTTTCTAATTATGGTACCCATTTCAATAACACAAGATGTAGTAATTCTAATAAGCCTTTTGTTATATTCATTACCATGTCTTCTTGGTTAATTTCAAAAATATTATTATTCAGTTCGTTTGTTCAATTTGAAGTGTGCAAATCGTGAGTTTTTATGTGCTAAAATGAATTCTAGAACTAAAAACTAGTGTCGATGGCTCTCAATTGTAGTGGTAAGTATTTCAAAATTTATCTTGCTTCATTTGTTGTTTTTATTTCCTATAATATAATAATTCGTATACACATACAAATAGTGTGCTTAAACATTATTTATAAAAAGTAAATACTAGGTTTAATTTTTGTTTTCCTTTTTTTATTTTATCTGGGGACTCAATTTATATAAATAAATTTATATAAGAAATAAACAAAATTTTGAACTTGCAATTCGTACATTTGTAATAAAGAAATTAACATTATTCTTTATGTAATTAATAATTACGAATATTAGAATGAAATTAATAAAATTGTTCAAATATTTAGGTACGGCATTGATGGTATGTCACTGATTTCTCTTGAAATAATAGTAGATTATTTTACTAGGAGTTAAACAATATAATTGTTGAGCTTAAAAGTTTGCTGGCGAGGTGTTAGCCGAGACAGCAAATTAAGCGAAACAATTATATTTTTTAACTCCAAGTGAAATATATTATTTTTCTTCAAGCGTTTATTGCTAGTTTTCATGTGTTATTTTCAAATTTTGAGATTCTCGAGTCTTATAGTGACTTTTATTCTCGACGAATCAAGTTGGTACTTTACTGTTACATTCATAATATGACATAACCGAGGTACCAACCTCTAAATAGTTGTGGAAACAAAATAACTGTTTTACTTTTAATGTCTAGACAGTAAAAAGAATTTTTAGCGTCTGCCAGTAGTTCAATAATATGACGTTTTATTGTCGCTTGAAGAAAAAAATTATTTTTGAACGCTCCCATCAATATCTTAGCACATTTGATCCATTGATTGATTGATTTTTAATCCAACGCACGGTTTTCGCTTAAAAAATTGTCATACTAACGTTATTGTTAATATTTTCCAGAGAAACATTTTCTATTTATTACGAAAAACGCGCATCGGATTGAAAAACAAGAAGGTCACCTTTCGTACGTCGCGACGGTGAAAATAAAAAATGTGGTACATTAAAAGCTTTTCATACATAGTTCAGGATGTCCGATTTACGACACTTATAGGGTATCTGTCATGTGCTGTTTTTGGATTATACTTAAAATTTTGTTTTCCCAATTTAATGATAGTTGTTGCATTTAGTATAAGGTAAGTCAATATATTTTTGTCAATTATTAAAAATAAACCCTCAACATATTTTTTAATAAACGTTGGCGGAATTGTCAACTGGGGAGGAATATCTTTAATTAATTGATCTAATGGAATATCTCCTAATATAGTACTATCACAGCAGGTTATCGCTTACATTTGAACAGGAAGTAAACAATTCACTTAATTATTTAAATCTTATACTAATTATAAGAAACCATTATTACAGACTGGTTTAGTAAACCCAATTCATCGAATAGAAATATTAATTTTAAATGTAATTACCCAATTCAGTATAAAATAATTTTTGTGTATAATTTACCATTTTTAGGTATGAGTAAGCTGATAATTAAAAATAGCCGATTTCCAGGTTTTTGTTTTCTGTAACCGATTTAACAATTAAAGTTCTGATTAACAATTAATTCACGTTTCTTTATAGTGTTTGAATAATATACCGGTTCAAAAATGAGGATACGAGTTCAGGTAAAAAAGTAATCGGACCTAACCTCATTTTTTAAAATGGAACATAAAGTTATTGGTTTCCTAGGCGATTTATTTAAACTCCATTACTTTAAATCGCAATAAACCATGAAACAAAAGTTATTAGAAACAAAACTAAAAAAAAATTCATTGACAATTTTTTTTATTTTCCCTCGTAGGTATCTTTTAAGCGAGGAAACATCTTCAAATTTTTATTTTATTATTTTAAGTGTGACCCAAAAAGAACACGTTGCCCCTATATTACTTTTTTGATTGCACTAACAATTACGGAGATACGATATACGAGTGTTGAAAATGGGACACCCTGTACATATATGCCAAATTTCGTTAGAGTAGCTAAATTCATTTAAAAATATTAACAAGAAATTATTTATTTTAAAAACTTTACCACCCTATATCTCAAAAGTTCAGACATTTAAGACATATATTCAAGTAAAGTTTTATTCTTAAAATGGACCCAAAAATCGCTTCCTTAGATATTGATATTCAATTAGAAAATAGCCTGCATTATTTAAGTGAAATAATAAAGTGTAAAATATAACACATATTGTGAAACACTTTCCAGTTACAGAGTAGTTTCTATGTATCTACAATAGAACAGAAATGAACATTTCAAATTGGTCAAAAGTAAAAAGAATAATAGTAGAATGAAACCTGTTGGAAAAGAAAGAGAATATAATAAGAATTAAAGGAATAATAATTTACGGGCAATCTAAGGTTTTATGGGTAAAAACGATTTATCTCGATTTCCGCCAAAACTACAAGTCCTAGGAGAAAAACTAAAGAGCAAAGTTGTATGTAATAATAATGAAAATAATCAAATAATAATCTAACTTTTAATTAAAATAGAAATTTTTGATGTACGTACCCTACTTCTCGTAATGTTTGATTTTAAAAATTGTTCCTGATTATTTCAATTCAATTAGTTCTCAAATAAACTTAAAAAGTACGTTTTGAGTTGCTACTCCTTTTTTTATGTTACGATACAGTTTTACATTGTTCTAGTTGTTCTCAACTTTGTTCCAAAAACAAAGCCGTAACTCAAATTATATGCTCAGAAATTAAAACTAACAATTTTTGAGCTGGCACCCTTTTAAATGATCTCAAATTTCAATACTGTTTTACTTTATTCTAGTTATTCTAAACATTTTTCCAAAAAAAAAATCCATAACCAAAATTATAGACCAGCTCCGCCTTTTTTAAATCAAACGTTGCAATACTGTTGTACAATGTTCTAGTTACAATTACCATAATTGTCGTAGAAACATACTAGAATTTTCGTCATTTTCATGAGAAAATAATTTTCCAAAAATCAAGAATAGGGGCCCAGATGATCTGAATGACTTCAAAGGGTAATTTTATTATATATTTTGTTTTACCTATTAACAAATTAAGCGAGCTCCCGGACTATATACTATACTCATTAAAGGTAATTAAAAGAACATTTTTGTTTAATAGACCGTAATCTTTATTGCAGTTTTCGGCCAAAATAAAAACTTTTTTTTATTGCGAAGGTTACAGTATACTTTATTCAACTCAAAACACCAGCTTAAAGTACCATTTTAACCGTAAGGGTAGATAAAATGAAACTTTAACAGCAAGGATAGATAAAATTCTTTAATTAAGTAGGTATCTATTTTTATTTGAAATTATTATTATTATTATTATTGATGTGAAACAATTATTTATTTGGTATAGCAACATACCAAACGAACCAAATGCAATTTAATTTTTGACTGATTTTCTTATTTCTGTCTGCAAAATTATTGAGTGTTTCTCGCGGTTTTTCTTTAACGTTCGCAATAAAAAAATACAATGTTACACACAACCGTAAAATTTCATTATAGACTCTTGAAATTAAACATTTTCACTTGTCGATAAAAACTAATTTTACCGTCTTGTATAACAAATAACTATTATTGAACTACATATTTCTATTATTAATATAGCAAAATCGTCATTTTTTAAAAAATGTCGTGATTGATACCCAAAATGCATTTAAAGGTAGAGCTTCTTAGACTTAGTACAATTCAGAACTAATAAGAAATAATTTATGAGCTTATAATTAATGTCAGTTCAAATTTGTATTTTTTGTGTGACCTTATAGCTTAAGTTATGAATTTGTTCATTTGTGATGATGTTTAGAACAACTACAGCTAATGTATTACAATATTGCAACGTTTGATTTAATAAAAAGGAATGCCAGCTTACAGATTGTGTTTTTTTAATTTGCTGGTCTATAATTTGGGTTATGGACTACAATAATGTAGAACAGTATTGAAACCATTTAAAAGAAGGTGCCAGCTCAAAAATTGTTACTTTAAATTTGTGAGCTTATAATTTGAGTTATAAATTTTTGTTTTGTAACAATGTTTAGAACAGCTAGAACAATGTAGAACAGTTTCAAAAATTTTAAACATTTCAAAAGGGGTGCCAGCTGAAATATTTGATTTTGAATTTCTAACCCTATAATTTAAGTTATGGATTTGTTTTTGAAACAGTATTTAGAACAACTAGAACAATGTAAAACTTTATCGTAACGATTAATATTCAAACAAAAGGGGTGCCAACTCAAAACGTATTTTTTAAATTTTGTTTAAGAACTATTTGAATTAAAACAATGTTGCTGTGGAACAATGTAGTGTACTACAAAATGAGAACAATCAGGAACAATTTTTAAAACTAAAGATTTCGAGAAATGGGGTGCTAACTTCACATACGTAAAATTTTGAGCTATTTATTAAAATTTATAATATAATTACTGAAAAATGTAAAATTCTATGTTACATTGATAAAAAAAAACTACAAATTCATAAAACATAAAGTTTGTAAGAAACATTCTAATATAATTGTTCTAATTATTTAAGATAGGATTTAAAGGGGATTTAATCTAAAAAATATGACTACTACAATTTTTGTCCAATTCCAATAGTTATTATCTTTTTGATTTTTTCATCGTTAGATTCGATTTAAGTAGATCTTGGATATCTTCAAGACTATCAACGTCTTTGTCTCCAATATTATTTACAACCTACATTCGTTCTTCATCCATAATTTCATCTCTGAATTATTAATTTCTTCCTAGGTTTTTTCATCCATATTGGAGCATTTTTCAGAACGACGACAATTTAAGCATAAATTTTGAGGTTATGTGAAAAAAGTGTAAATACTAAATTTGTAAATTTTTTTATTACGTACAACTGTACCATTTAACTTTATTCCATCAGAATTGTGGTTTTGCCGGAAATTGAGATTAATCGTTTTTTACCCTTAAAAACCCGCCCGTAATTATTTTCCATGCATTTTTGTTATATTCTCTTCTTTTTTCAATGGGTTTCATCCCAATATTATTATTTTTTTGGTTCCAAAAGTTATCGACCCTAGTCTACGTAAGCACTATTAGAATTCAAAATGCGAGTCGACCATCAGCTTTTTTTGGAGAAAAAAAACGCAGAATTTTGTATTGAGAATTCCATTATTTTTATTAAATGTACGTGCTTACGTTTTTAACAATTGTTTTGTAGGTTCATACACTAAATTTAAAGAAAAAAAATTGGATTCGTCTGCAACAGATCATCGTCAGCTGAAGGTGAGTAAAATCATATTTATTAAATAAGCAGGTAACCATTCCTACATATCAACTTTATTCCCAATTTATTTCAGAAAAACAACTCCAATATAAGTTCATTGACAAGCATCATTTCAACGGACATATTAAAAATAAAATACCTCCCAAGAAGACTGAAGTTGAAGAATTCTTAAATAAACATAAAGCCATATTTGTTGGTAGAAACTGGTTTGTTGTAAAAGCCTTTGTTTATAATGTGTATTCTAAAAGCTAATATTATTAAATATTTGTTTCATTAAATCGTTGTTTAAATAATCATATCAATCAATCTAACCTTTGATCCAGATCCTTTTAGAACCTTTTACAGAAGCGCGCGAACGAACTAACTTATGTTACTAACTTATTTTGTGGCAAAATTAGAAACTTCATAATCAAAAACTGTTCATTGGATTAATTAAGAAAACGTGTTGTAATTAAAACCTTTGTTTCCAATAGTAACAAAATAATATGCATTTAAAGCTTTTAAATAATTTTATCTACTCCGATTGTATTATATAGTCTTTATTCAATGAATTTTGATGAATAATTGTATAAATGACTAGGATGCATGAGTTACAAGCGTGAGTTATAATAACTCACAGATTATCGTATTTTCATAGCAACCGTAAGGGATCATAATACCTATCTTGTTTTCTTTTAAACAAATGTCAAATAAATTAAAAATTAAATTTTTAACAGAAAATGTTATAGTCGTAGATAAAGCATAGTATTCAACTCGTGGTAAAGGACAATAACTCATTTGGATGATTACGCCACTCGACTAACGTCTCGTGTCGCAAAATCGTCCGCGTGAGTTATTGCCTTCTTACCACTTACTAAATAATATACTATTTTATTACAATATTTTAATGTTAATTTAATAGCTGTTTTTTGTAAAGTACGATATCACGTACTTACATTGCGTATAATTTTTACTTTAATGAGATCAATATAGCAAAAACTTAGTAGTGATTAGTCGCCAAAACAATACTTAACGTGTGTAAGTCGGAAAATGTGCTGATACATAGTATTACCCACTAAAATGTTTACGCAGACTATATGTTTTTGTACGTTGTTAGGCCTGTTCAATGTTGCCACATACTGGGCCACTCAACGTACCATCCGTAACGAACGAGAACGTGTATATAAAAGAGACCTCTGCAGCGCATTCGTTCGAACTATTTTGTATATAGTGGATATATAAACGTATCCTAAATGAGCCCGGCCAAATTTTCGGATTTACACGTTTCAATGCATATACAATAGTATAATGATAATATACACATGGATACGTTGATGAGCCCGAAGTCGGGCTCAATAACGTTTCTTCGGGCCCGAGAGCGTACCGTTTATATATTCTACGGGCTCAACAACTGCCGGTTTATATGTCTATATATATATATATACTATCGGCGTGTCACGCATCGTTACGCCTTATTGATTCATGTATAAGCTTAAATAATTCCGAAAATCCTAATGGAACGTGATCATAATAATTCATAAGCAAACTTCTGTTTTTAAAAATTTCCAAAATTTCACAAAAATCAAGTTCGTTTTTATTATCTACCCTCTTAATTAATTTAATGTCGCCTACTCTATGTCCATTTTTAAGCATATGCATGGCAACACTAGACCTATCTGAGCGATGATATTTGACATGAGCTAAGTGCTCTTTAAAACGAGTCCTAATAGGCCTCTTGGTTTGCCCTATATAAACTTGGTTGCAGTCTTTACAATTTATTTTATATATTCCTGATTTATTACACATTTTTATTGAGACTTTCGGACTGCCTAAAAGATTTTGCAAATTGTTACTACTAGAGATTACTGCTGTATAATCAAATTTTGAAAATATTTTTTGAAGATCTTTTGTGTATGTGGGATAATTTGGTAATTTAACATATTTCTTATCTATTTTGCTATCACTAGTTCCTAGCGTTGTAATGTTCCTAACGTTTAACTTATGTTGTTTATGTTTTCCTATTATGTTTGTGACAATTGGTTCCTGAAAACCATTGTATGATGCAATCTGCTTAATATTTCGCAATTCTTCATCAAAGTTTTCTTTTGACAATGGGAAATGTAATAATGTGTGAATCAAAAAGTTGAAAGATGCAAGTTTATGTTGCATACTATGGTTAGAATCATTTGTTATAAACCTCATAGTGTTAGTGTCTTTACGATAAATATCTGTATCTAGTTTGTTGCCATTTCTTGTCAATAAAGTGTCTAGGAAAGGTAACTTAAGGTCGGCTTCTGTTTCATAGGTAAACTTGATCGTCTCAAATTTTGAATTTAAAATTTATACAAATTACTGTGGGCTGTCAACTTTAGTGTCGATGACTGCAACATCATCTACACATCTAAATAAAATTCTAGGAAAATAATCTAAATTATTTTGTAAATCAGTTTCAAATTTACCCATGAACAGGTTAGCCATAAACGGAGATAAGCTGTTACCAATTGTTGTACCATGATTTTTTTGATAAATATTATTGTTAATTTGGAAGTAGATTTGACTCATACATAATCTTGCTAATTTAATAAAATTATCTACTTCTGAATTGTCGAAATGACTTTGGTGTAACATGTCTTTTAAATAATCTAAAGTGTCATCTATCGGAACGCTTGGAAACAATGAACATACATCAAATGAAACTAAAATTTCATTCTCAGTCAGCTCAATGTGTTTAATTTTTTCAATAAAATCGTATGAATTTTGAACACTGAAATGTGATTGTTGATATTGGAAACTGTTAAATTTTTTTTTTGACAACCATTTTTTTTGTTATAGACATTTCACTTATTTATTGTGTTAAAGAAAGATGAATGCGATGAATCATAAGACACCTCTCGCAATTACGACTATTGTTTAACATATTATCTAAAATAAAAATAATTAAAATTGAACTTAAAATTTCTTAAGCTTTTGACTATATAATTAAACAATGGAAATTTAATAAACAATGAAAATTAGACATCATTGGGTTAAATTCCAAAATTGTAATAAATTAATATAACTTAAAATAATTACAATATAATATCAATTATTCACCTTATTTTTTAGTTTATTCTTTACTTTACAATAAGCTCTTTTTACGTACTCTTGTGAAGGTAGATTTGAGTTCTCCACACTTAGAACACAAAGTTTTTGCTCCATCAATTCTCACAGGCAAATACTATTCAGAATAGAACCGAGTTATATAATGAATACTTAAATCTTAGATATTTTTTTTTCATGAAGAGTCTGATTTTTTTCGTAAAATAATTTAGTGGTCTTAAATCTTCGTATACATATATACTTAAAAGAACATTAAAACTGGTAGACGTTATCGCACCAACAAGGATTCTTTATTAACTATTTATGTCTAACAACTAAGAAAAAGATTGTGCAAATGAGAATATCTTTAAAGGTTAGTGATTACAAAATCATTTAATTTTATTTGTTGATATTTACGGCGAACATGTTCGCTGTCAAACAAATTTACGATGTGATATAAAATTATAATACATTTCTTTTTGTTTTACAATTTTTCGTATCGTTGGTATATAATAAAATGTAGGTAATAGAATTATATACCTTTTTTAAAGTTAATTACTAATAATTTTTTGCATCTCTAATAAAACGGTCTATAAATCTTCCATGTTTTTACGTTTGTACATCATTGTGCAGTAAATAATACGCTCAAAATTATAGACAGTTAACTGCTTAAGTCTTACTTTCTGTAGTTTTTTTTTGTTTTTTATTTTTTCTTAAATTGCTTTATATGTCAATTACGTGGGAAAATTTATGTATTCTGACGAATGGGGTTTATTTTGACGGTAAGAATGCGTTGTTCGGGAACCACTTTAGTGGTTAATAAAACTTCAAATACCAGCTTAGTCTATTCGTGTAATAAAAGGTCCCATATAAAGAAAATATTTAAAACAGCAATACTTGATTACAATTTTTATTTTTAATTTTACAGCTTAATTATCTACTAAGTATTCAACACGTGTAATTGTTTCCAGCAAATTAAAACTGAGAGAGGATGCAATAAAATGTCGAATGTAAAAGGATGATTGGCTTCGTCAGAGATTAGTAATAAAAACAATGCAATTTTTTCGTTATATGCAAAACTCGAATAGGTAGTAAGTATGTGTATATAAACTACATTAAATAAAATTTATGGCAATTCAAAATAGCACGCCGTTTATTTTTAGTTGTAAATTATATTCCGTTTTCTTAATTGTGTTTATACTATTTATGATTTTGCTTTGAAAACAATTCTCATTTATGATGCGGTTTTAATAACTTATTCCGAGCCTAATAGAGTAAGGATAATTTTCTTAGTTAGCAACACGCCTATGGTATTTACATCATAAACAGAATAAAGTACTACTGGTTTATTATTCAGTTAACCTTAGGCGTTATTTTCTAGCTAAAACATGGCAAATATTTAATAGTTAAGCGTGCACTTTATGTGCAAATACAAATCAATAGCGTTTATCGTGTTACTTACGTACGAATTAAACCTCACTTTAGTTTATTGTAGGTGGTGAATGTGGAGTCTTTTTTTGTTAAACATACAAAAAGTTTGGCTGAAATAAAGACTTGTCTTTGACATAAGGAGGTAATTAGCAGTCTGGGTTCCTGTCAAGTAGCGCAGCTCTTTCAAAACATAGTTTTTTGTTGGATCAAACAAAAGATATAACTGCTTATGAAGCTCGTACAAGATTTATTTTAAGGTCTGGACAATACTCGTTAAAATATAGAATTTACTACTTTAATGAGCAATGTCTAAAACGCACGTTGTTAGTGTAAAAAAAAAACGCCAATTTCTGAAGCGACCTTATTTATTTTTAATCTGTACACGATAACATCTAAAGTTGGAAAAAGAAAAACTTAAAACTTCTTATTAATAGTAATGAATTGTTAATGACTTGTTTTAGCTTCAGAAAACTTTTGTTAGTGGTTTTATGAAAGTTTCAGATTGTGTGAAGATTAATAATAGTCCTGCTTTTTTCTTTTATGTACTACGTACTACATCTGCATATGTTTCGGGAATAAATCACAATCAACTGTTTTAATTAATAAAAGAGAATTATACTTTAATATTCGACGCTGTTGCTTTTAACTGTAACTTCATAAAATCATCATGTTTATAAAACGATCTTTAATTACGTTAATGGATAAAAGTGTAAACATTTCGCATAGGATTAATTGAAACCAATTACCATATTGAATTGAAATTGTAAGAAATGTTACAATAAATAAGATGTCCGTTTAGATTATTTTTTTAGAAGTAGCTGTTACTCACAACAAACTTTTGTTTAATGTATTTTTTTTAAATTATTATAATAATTAAAGCAACAATTTTTAACGTAAAAATCGCGTGGCTACTATAACAAATCATATAGTAGTTGAAATGAATGACAAAATTAGAAACAAAATACTGCAACAACAAAGAATATACATCGAATTTAGGTCAATAGCAGCAAAGGACTACTTATACATGGTGTCTCACCGAGAACCGCCATTAGCCGTATACGGAAAAGTATACATGGAAAAAATTTTAAAAACTTGGAGAATGACTAAAACCAAATCAACTAAAATATTTTCTTTCTTCTGACACTTACGGTTGTAGCGGAAATCGACATCAACTTCGTTATTTTAAATGGAACATCCTATATTATTGCAGTTTCGGATTCTACTTCAAATTTTAGGATGTGTCCATAGATTAAAAAGTGTTTCATATTTGCTGTTACATTTTGACATTTTCAAAAAGCAATAACTTTTTTAAGTCAAATGGAACACCCTGCATCTGTCGGGTGCACCTAAATAAATACAGAAAAATTAAAGACAATTACAAGAAAAAAATACAAGAAACTAAAGTGAGAGAATTTGTACAATCCCCACTGCAAATATGGGGAAACCCACACAAAATTGCAAGAAAAAAGATAAACCCAAAAATACAATTTTAAAAACAGAAAAAACAACTGAAGGTTTCGAAACGAACCATTGAGAAAGAACCGCAACGACTCTGCTAAACACACTATTACCGGACGATAACCTTGAAGATGATGAAAAAACCTAAAGGAAAAACTAGAAAATATATTACAAAAGCCGAAATTGGACAGCAACAATTCCAAATTTGAAGAGCAATATAGAAATGCAAATAAGGAAAGGCTCCCGGACCTGACCGGATTAAATTGGAAATATTGAACTCGATATCAGAAATTGTAGAGGATTGTCAATTAACAAAGTTTAAAGGAGAATTTGTCAACATTCATAATTTAACGGATGAAGCTACATTATTGCTTACGAATCTGAAGGACATCTAAAGTTCAGCGATATTTTCTATTCTCTGTCTTGATGATCTGTTTTTCCATTATTTTTTTTTGCTATTTGTCTAACCTACTATTTTTTTTTCGTCATTGTCGTGGTTGGCGCTTGAACTGGTTCATTATATGTCGTCATTAAATGATTGTGCTGTTATATTGTAAGGGTTCAAAAATCACCCCGAAAACAATTAGCAATTTCCCGCAATCAAGTTCGAAAATAGTTATTATTACGAGATGAATTTTCCCTACTCCGACAGTCAACGATCCGCGCCGACCAATCAGAGAAGAGACCCCACTTTTTTACTCGCGCTATCAACCGGGAAAACATTTAAAAGCGAGAACCCGGCATTAGAAAGCGAACTTCTTGTCTTCTTACGAAAGAAGAAACACAAGAAAAGAATTTTTGACAATGTAATTCTAAAGACTCCTGGTGGAGGATTAGAAACCGCTTGCCGTTTAAAAATAAAATAAAAATAGTCGTTCAGATATTCACCTGAAATAACCGCTAAACTGATTCCGTATACCTGTAATTTATCCGTTTTGAGTATCCTTATTAACAACATTCCCTTACCTGGTGTTACGTGCAGAATACAAATTCTAGTCAAGCTCTCCGTCTCTGGACACGAGTCTAGGAGTCGAAAAGCGTTAAAACACCACGTCCGATCCTATCCTACAGTCCGTTTGTTATAGCTTCGAACCCGTATACTGCCCTGCGCGCGTTGAATGTACAATCGTTTCCCCGTGAGCTTTGTTGTCGTAATATTAATTATTAAAGGATATTTCACGAAAGATACAGCGAGTGTTAGATACAGCTGGAAACGTTTCTATTTGCTGGCATCTACACCAAGTCTCGGACGCGTCGTCCTCGAGCGTCGCTCCATATTTGCCTTGGAATATCGACGTGGGATTCTAACATTATCTCCGAATTGTATTTCAAAGGCACTACCCAATTAACTTCTCTAGGTTAATAACCCCTGTAAATAACAGATTCTTGTCAACAGTTCCAGATATTAGTTGAATTGGAATCTCACTTACCTTGATTTGAATGAGGCCTATACGTGATTAAATTCAGGAATAATAACACGTTAAATTTCAGCCAATTAATCCTGTTTGTTACAGAGAGACAAATCATTGGAGGTGGATAGACTGCAGCCTAAATCAACTGCAGTTGGAAGTGGCTGTGATCCCAATCTTTAGAAGCCGTTCCTTATATTTTCCGTTTTATTTATCCGTTTGAAGCCGTTTTCCGTTTGTCCGAGAATTGATTTATTTTCATTGATGTTATTTAAGGGCCGTTGTTTTATTTTGATTGGTGTTCTCCTGTTTAATTTTTCTGTTGTCAAAGTAATTGTATTTATTTTGTAAAGTTGGAATTGTGATTTTCAATGTTAAAGTAGCCGTTATCAAATTAGTTGTGTTTTGTTTGACATTTTGAATTGTTATTTAAAATACTCACACAACTTATGAATTAACCGTATACACATGTCATCTTATTGTACGTGTAATATATATTTTTTTTTGCTATTTGTCTAACCTACTATTTTTTTTCGTCATTGTCGTGGTTGGCGCTTGAACTGGTTCATTATATGTCGTCATTAAATGATTGTGCTGTTATATTGTAAGGGTTCAAAAATCACCCCGAAAACAATTAGCAATTTCCCGCAATCAAGTTCGAAAATAGTTATTATTACGAGATGAATTTTCCCTACTCCGACAGTCAACGATCCGCGCCGACCAATCAGAGAAGAGACCCCACTTTTTACTCGCGCTATCAACCGGGGAAAACATTTAAAAGCGAGAACCCGGCATTAGAAAGCGAACTTCTTGTCTTCTTACGAAAGAAGAAACACAAGAAAAGAATTTTTGACAATGTAATTCTAAAGACTCCTGGTGGAGGATTAGAAACCGCTTGCCGTTTAAAAATAAAATAAAAATAGTCGTTCAGATATTCACCTGAAATAACTGCTAAACTGATTCCGTATACCTGTAATTTATCCGTTTTGAGTATCCTTATTAACAACATTCCCTTACCTGGTGTTACGTGCAGAATACAAATTCTAGTCAAGCTCTCCGTCTCTGGACACGAGTCTAGGAGTCGAAAAGCGTTAAAACACCACGTCCGATCCTATCCTACAGTCCGTTTGTTATAGCTTCGAACCCGTATACTGCCCTGCGCGCGTTGAATGTACAATCGTTTCCCCCGTGAGCTTTGTTGTCGTAATATTAATTATTAAAGGATATTTCACGAAAGATACAGCGAGTGTTAGATACAGCTGGAAACGTTTCTATTTGCTGGCATCTACACCAAGTCTCGGACGCGTCGTCCTCGAGCGTCGCTCCATATTTGCCTTGGAATATCGACGTGGGATTCTAACATTATCTCCGAATTGTATTTCAAAGGCACTACCCAATTAACTTCTCTAGGTTAATAACCCCCTGTAAATAACAGATTCTTGTCAACAGTTCCAGATATTAGTTGAATTGGAATCTCACTTACCTTGATTTGAATGAGGCCTATACGTGATTAAATTCAGGAATAATAACACGTTAAATTTCAGCCAATTAATCCTGTTTGTTACAGAGAGACAAATCATTGGAGGTGGATAGACTGCAGCCTAAATCAACTGCAGTTGGAAGTGGCTGTGATCCCAATCTTTAGAAGCCGTTCCTTATATTTTCCGTTTTATTTATCCGTTTGAAGCCGTTTTCCGTTTGTCCGAGAATTGATTTATTTTCGTTGATGTTATTTAAGGGCCGTTGTTTTATTTTGATTGGTGTTCTCCTGTTTAATTTTTCTGTTGTCAAAGTAATTGTATTTATTTTGTAAAGTTGGAATTGTGATTTTCAATGTTAAAGTAGCCGTTATCAAATTAGTTGTGTTTTGTTTGACATTTTGAATTGTTATTTAAAATACTCACACAACTTATGAATTAACCGTATACACATGTCATCTTATTGTACGTGTAATATATATTTTTTTTGCTATTTGTCTAACCTACTATTTTTTTCGTCATTGTCGTGGTTGGCGCTTGAACTGGTTCATTATATGTCGTCATTAAATGATTGTGCTGTTATATTGTAAGGGTTCAAAAATCACCCAGAAAACAATTAGCAATTTCCCGCAATCAAGTTCGAAAATAGTTATTATTACGAGATGAATTTTCCCTACTCCGACAGTCAACGATCCGCGCCGACCAATCAGAGAAGAGACCCCACTTTTTACTCAGCGAGAACCCGGCATTAGAAAGCGAACTTCTTGTCTTCTTACGAAAGAAGAAACACAAGAAAAGAATTTTTGACAATGTAATTCTAAAGACTCCTGGTGGAGGATTAGAAACCGCTTGCCGTTTAAAAATAAAATAAAAATAGTCGTTCAGATATTCACCTGAAATAACCGCTAAACTGATTCCGTATACCTGTAATTTATCCGTTTTGAGTATCCTTATTAACAACATTCCCTTACCTGGTGTTACGTGCAGAATACAAATTCTAGTCAAGCTCTCCGTCTCTGGACACGAGTCTAGGAGTCGAAAAGCGTTAAAACACCACGTCCGATCCTATCCTACAGTTCGTTTGTTATAGCTTCGAACCCGTATACTGCCCTGCGCGCGTTGAATGTACAATCGTTTCCCCCGTGAGCTTTGTTGTCGTAATATTAATTATTAAAGGATATTTCACGAAAGATACAGCGAGTGTTAGATACAGCTGGAAACGTTTCTATTTGCTGGCATCTACACCAAGTCTCGGACGCGTCGTCCTCGAGCGTCGCTCCATATTTGCCTTGGAATATCGACGTGGGATTCTAACATTATCTCCGAATTGTATTTCAAAGGCACTACCCAATTAACTTCTCTAGGTTAATAACCCCCTGTAAATAACAGATTCTTGTCAACAGTTCCAGATATTAGTTGAATTGGAATCTCACTTACCTTGATTTGAATGAGGCCTATACGTGATTAAATTCAGGAATAATAACACGTTAAATTTCAGCCAATTAATCCTGTTTGTTACAGAGAGACAAATCATTGGAGGTGGATAGACTGCAGCCTAAATCAACTGCAGTTGGAAGTGGCTGTGATCCCAATCTTTAGAAGCCGTTCCTTATATTTTCCGTTTTATTTATCCGTTTGAAGCCGTTTTCCGTTTGTCCGAGAATTGATTTATTTTCGTTGATGTTATTTAAGGGCCGTTGTTTTATTTTGATTGGTGTTCTCCTGTTTAATTTTTCTGTTGTCAAAGTAATTGTATTTATTTTGTAAAGTTGGAATTGTGATTTTCAATGTTAAAGTAGCCGTTATCAAATTAGTTGCGTTTTGTTTGACATTTTGAATTGTTACACATGTCATCTTATTGTATGTGTAATATATCTTGTTTAAATACTTTTGTGCGTTAATTTTTACAACAGCCAGAACCCGTTATTACGCAAAGCATTGAACACAGAGATACCGCTCTGTTACCGTTTTCCGCTGAGCAACCCCGGTAATTTACAATATTTTATGTTCTTATTTACCTTCTATAATGTTTACACAGTTAATTAATATTATTACATATGAATAGTAAGGTGGCTAAGGGTTGGAATGTTTAGTTTTTAATGGTTTTCCTAAACCTTGAAGCAAATGCTTTGACTAGACAAACCAATCCACAATTGCACACTGTTTCATCACCACACCATACAGGTTTATACTGATCTTTTGGGGCACCATACATAACACTCACTTTTACAATGAATGTATAAATCAAGACAAATTTCCGAATATCTGGAAAGTAGAGGAAATAATCATTTTTAGCGAAGGCAAGGACGAAACTGATCCAAATAATTACCGAACGATTTGCTTTCTAAACGTACTGGAAAAGGTGTTTGATATGCGACAGGCTTGCGCATGGAATCGTAGTACCCCAACTAGTACGGATTTAGAGTGGGCTCATAAACACAATGATCAACTACGTAAACACCACAGATGAAAAATATGTAATAACCATTTACATCTCATTAAAGGATCATTCAATAACCTATGGTGGTCAACATTGTTTGAACAATTAAAAGAAACTGAACGGCCCAGCAAATGTATATAAATGTATAAGAAACTATTGCCAAATATGTGACATTATACAGCGAACACAACAAAACTCCCAAAAAAATAACTAAAAGATGTCCGCAAGGATCTATATGTAGACCTCATTTCTGAAACGACCTACTGCAAGAACTTGACAATTAAAAAAATATCCCCTAGCTATATCATTTGCAGATGATATAGTATTAATAATAACAGGAGCATCAGTGAGAAATATCCAAAATAAAGCGGACAACGCATTGAAAGGCGTTAAAGCATGGTGCTACAAGAATAAGCTACAAATATCTAAGAACAAAAACATACTCTTTACCAAAAGGTAAACTTGAAAAAAGAATGATGCTTCTCCTAGACCATGAATGCATTGAATGAAACCAAAACGTAAAATTTCTAGGAGTGTAACGGTTTTTTTTATTTCGGAACCAAAATTCGCTGTTAGTATTTTAAAAATATTTTTTCTAGTAGAAAATTCACTTGTGGATATGCAAACGAGATTGCATGCAGGTTTCGAATTTCAGAATTTGTCGTCTTTGGCCCTACTGTTTTTTTTGGTTCGTGTCTTCGCTAACGTTGCGATAAACTTCCTTTCTCTATTTAAAAGCTGTCGTACGTAGGTGTCGTACATTTGAAAATCAAGTTTGGGGATCTAGAAAAATTAATAAGTAATTGCTAGTAGATTAACCCAATGAAGAACTCCTATTAATAACGAGGAGATAAGCTGGCGGCACTTTCTGAGTCGTAAGTAGCATTTTTTCTTATATTTCTATCTTTGTGAATTCCTTCTATGACCACCATTTTGTCACCACGTGTAGAACTCCGGTTGGGATATTAGTTTATAGCTACTAAATAATTAACTAACCTACGAGGCCGTGAAATATGGTTTGTTATCAATAGATCTTCCCGTTCTCTGCAGAATGATCACTAAAAATTGGTCCCTGCATTGACTGCTTTGTCTGTCGCAAAGGGGTTCCTCGAAAATATCACGATGACTTTCTGCGTATCGTTTGGGGTTGATCGGGCCATCAATATTCAGACGTCTTTGTTCCTGTTGCGGCTACCCACTTGTATTATCTCACCTTTCGTTCGTATAGAAATAACAAACCTGTCGAAGTTACCGGATGACTATAATCTGCAAATCAGATAAGTGCGAAAATTGCATGTTTTATCTTATTAATTTATATGTACCCGCGTTTGTACCTGTAGTTCAACATGAATTTAACTACCCAACCTATTGCGTTTTGTTACTTGAGTGCCGGTGCTTCACGTAATTCTTTTGTTGTTTAAAGTTAACAGGAAGTGACAGAATAATACTTGATGTGAAACTAAACTTTAAAAATTAAGTAAATAGCGAGAATAGTACAACGACAATTTAGGATACCCCTATATACTATCAAAATCTGTTTAAATGCTACCCTAACAAGCGTCATATCATATTCGGCGAGTACATGGGCTAATGGAACGAATATAGACAAAATAAAAGAACATCACCCAATGAAAAGCTCTAATTAGACTTACAGCGGCGTACAGAACTACATCGCTAGACCCTTCTACTGTGATACTAGAAATCATACTACTCTACTTAACCAACAGAAAAACACCAAAAACTGCACCAAAACCTTTTTTTTTGTTTTTGTTTTTGGTGCAGTTTTTGGTGTTTTTCTGTTGGTAAAATAGACGCTGCACTTGGTGTTCATTTCCTTTGACTCTACTTAACGTTAAAAGAAAAAGCAGCATACTATTGCCTTAAGAAAAATGCAAACAAAATAAGACTAAACACTACAACAGAAATAAAAGATTGAACAACAACAAAATAGAAAAAAATAACAGCAACAAAGAAAGAAGAGTATACGAAATTATACCTGATATAAGAGAAAGGCTAAATACGAAACATTTCCTGCCAACAAAAGGATTAATCCATTTTCTAACTCGACATGGACCATTTGAATCATACAGAGAAAGAATTACTCTTACAAATATAAATTTATGCATTAACTAGAAAATCGACACACCAGAGCACGCTATAATAACTGCGAAAATAGCGAAAACGACACCAAACAAATGCACGAACAACTACCAACAAAAAATACAAAAGAAATCACAAGAACACCAACAGACTTCGTAGTTCTCAATTAACTAACAAGTAGAGTTACTCAAATCGCGAAGAAGAAAGAATGGGACGACAGAAGAAGGAGAAACAAGAAATCGACTCAATAAGAGACAGATATCCGCGGAAATTCCACGAAGATACTTCTTGACAGTTACCTCTTCCTGGCACCTTGGGTACAATAAAAACATGGAAAAAGACAATGACTCATGTAAAAAATCATGAAAGGAAGATATTTTGAGCAGTAGTAATTTAGAGTAGATAAATATTCTGAAGTCTTAGTAGATTAGGATTAATAATTGTAACAAACAAAAAACTAACGGAAACATATTGTAAACGAGATACACGTTGTAGTCAAAAATAGTAAGATACATTAAAAGTTCAGAAGGGCCACTTAAACCTGCTGTAGTAGGCCAACGTCCACGAACAACTTACAGCAAATTTTTGTTTAATATAATTTTAATAATAATTAATATAATTAAAGATACATACTTTAAAGTAAATTCGCGTGACTACCACAGAGTTGTGATTGTTTCTTGTACAAAGTTATATGAGCAAAACTTGTACCAAATAAAATTATAAAAAAACTTATATTTGAATAAACATTTTGAAAAAAAAATATTGTTGACAACATTCCAAAATAAATAAAGATGCTTTTATTTTTGTGAAACATTACCCTTATTACCAAAAACAAGTTTTGTCAAAATCGTATGAGTAGTTCTTGACATATCGTTGAATTTTTAAATAAACTGGTTCCAAAAATTTAATAAACTGAAGAAAATGTTGTCTGTGGAAGAAAGCATTTTAAATAATTAATTGCAGATTTTATCAAGTGTCAACTTGCAGGTTTTGGATGCTGGTACTTAACTGAAATCCGTACCTTAAGTTCGACCCACTAAAAAAAGAAAAAATATTAGAAAAAGTTGTTATAAATGTTTCTTTAAATCTATATACCGATTTTCATAACAAAATTCGCAATTTTATTTCTTTCGTCATTTTAGTTTATACTCAAAATTATTACAAGTTTATTTTTAATTCTCGTCAATGGTTTAACTTCTGCAAGGTTTTTTCAACAACTATGGAAACATGTATTTTTTAATTTTATAACTAGTGTGCTATGGAAAGTAAAAACTTGACAAATTGACAATTTAACAATGTCATGTATACAAAGATTTCAATAAAATAAACATATACACTGAAAAATCATTATTTTAGAGATGATTATCCTCGTATGGATTTCTTGAGGTGAAGGGATGAAATCGAAAACCACTACCCTGAAAGTCACCAGATATAATATTAAAACTAAATTTCCAACACATATCTATAAAATCATTTTAAAACAATGGGGATGTTTCAAAGTTAATCCCATTTTAATTTTGTGACCACTATAGCTCTAACGAGAACTCAAAAAACGTAAATGTGGTTGTTAATTCTGTGATCATGAACTACAGAAAATTAGCACTATTTATAGTAAGCTGAGTTTAAGGTACGGCGCAACAACAGGTATTACAACGCATTTTTTAAACGTGCCTACAATTCAAATCGCTACGCCGTCAACACTACACTTATCAACACTTCGACCGCTAACGCTACGCCCGCCAACACTAGGCTTACCATGGACATCAGCGGCATCAACACTAGTGCCGACTAAAAAAGAGCCATCCTTCAGCTCTCTTCTACCTTTACCACGATGGAACACACATCGATTAGGGCTCATGGCACATACAAAGTCGTTCCGTCAACTCTAAGTCTTGAACATTCAACTGCTCTGTCTATCTCAAGTAAGTAACGTCAACACAATCATTGCAACGGCAGCAGCAACAACAAAACCCATAATACAGAGGCATCCGCAGCAGCTCATCTATCCCCAGCACAGAATAATAATAATATTCAGAAGTGTAACTCACTGTTGGGCTACAAATCAAAGTCGCAAACCAAACATTTAAATTAATTATTGGTAAATTTCAATACTATCTAGGCCCGAGTTTTATTGTTTAGTTAACCGTATTTAGTTAGTAATTGATTACAAAATATACAAACATAAATCACAACACATAAATGTTACCACGTCACTTTCATTGGGTAGCCCAGAAAGATAGAAGATAGCCGTTGACATGCACAAAGTAAATGCGCGAACTTTTTGTTACGGAATATACACAAACACCGTCAGCAGTGCGTCAAACACAATTAACAAATGCTGATCATTAGGAAGCACACTTCCAGCGACCTTGCTGACTCAAACACGAAACAAAGACCTACTAAATGCAAATAAATAGAGTAGGGCCGTCAGCAGAAAGACAGTACAAAGTACAGTACAGTGCAGCATCGAGTATAGACCTAACAATGAAGTACGTGTATTTTTGAACTTGAAAAGTTGGATGAACGCAAGCACTTATGTAGAACATTGAAGTTTAGAGAATAGAAAATATGGCAGTTGCTACGGTTAATTGAAGAAAAGTAAGTTTTGCCGGCAGCCGAAGAGTAGGGCGTGGGTGAGAAAAAGGATCCACCGCTTCTTCAGAACTGTCTTGATTTAATCCGAGGGCGCCATAGTCCTAATGCGTGGATACAAACCTGCTTCCGAACTAAAGAAACAGACGCAACAATCAACCGTAACAAATTAAAGGAGCAATAAATACAATAAAGAGAGAGAGACACAAGTAACCTACAAAACGTTATATTTAATAACACACCATAAAGAAGAAGGAACAGAGCACAATTTAAATATATCCACTTACAACGTAAGTTAATTCTACGAAGCGTATTCGTTCGTACCCATATATATAGTCGTACACAAAAGAAGGAAAAAAATATAAGATTAATAGCAAGTTAATAATTTATGCGGTACGCCACTGGCGTTATTTAATCTAGACAAGATGGCGACGTAACCACACCCGCACAATACGAAGGTGTATTTAGTGTTCGCAGTTGCAATATTTAGCGTTAAAAAGTATCGGAGAGTTAGGTGTTTCCCCAAAAGAGCGCTCTTCCGTGGTCTTACCCTTATACTCTAAAAATCCCCAAGCAATGGTGGGTAAATGAAGCAAGTTCGCGCCTTTACGGTACACATTCGTTTACAGATTGGGCAAGTATATGCGCCACAACAAGTTAATTAATTATATTGTAGTGAATTAACAAAAAAAATATAAATACGTGAACAAATACGTTTCGAGTTCCAAAGATTTAACTGCACTTAAGGTGCCAAGACAAGTTGTACTTATTTAGGTGTTACGCTTGAGACGTTTTCGGTAGCAGTGTGACGTCCCGGAGATGGTTTGTTTTCAGCGCAGAAGTATAATTAGAAAAATCTGACCTTATGTTGTAGATAGAGGTTTACGATGTTGACACACACAGGAGAAGATACAGATATGTGGTGTCGGTTCCAGCTGCGGCGACCCCTAATTTCGGTAGGATGTCCCGTACTTCAGCAATCTTAACAGCAAACCCCAAGTATGCGACACACGCAGCGACAAGACAATAAAAGGTAGAAAGAGATCCCACGATGAATTTAATCAGCCAGGTAATTGGTTTTGTTTAGGCCAAAAGAACCTTTAAAGCCGAGTAATTTTAATCCCGGAGTAACTCTAATCCCGGAGTAACTCTAATCCCGGAGTAACTCGCCTTATCTGAGTGCAATCGAGCGACCATTAGAAGAAATTAGTACACGCATCCGTCCTAAGATAAACTTCAGAAAATCGAGTAATCAATCCTTTCCCCAGCACTAGAAAATTTGACGGAATTACGATTAAGCACTCAGATGAAGGCAAATTTGAATTTCACGTAACACGACGTGATAGTAGTTGTTACAAGGCGGAAATTGAAGATCAGCCGAAAATGTATTGGCCAATTAGGACAACGCGGAAGTTGAATTCTGGGAATTAAATCCCCAAAATTTTCGTTAAGGAGCGAACACGGAGAAATGTCGCGTTTACACCTCGACTCCGTGTATTGTGTGTTGCCTAACTCACAGTGACCGTTACAAATTCCCCCACACAAAACTTCAAGCCCGCGCAGAAGGATAAACATAATCCGCTGCACCATACATAATCCAGAAAATTAACATCCGTAGGTGTTCAGCAAAAAAAAAAAGAATCTCCAACATGAGCGACATATAACCAAAGATACCCACCCCACACATATAAAAAACCTAATGAAACCCAACCCCTAAGAGATAGACGGTTTGTTGAACTAAGAGTAGCTGATCTGATGAAATCTGTTCAAAACTCGCATGAAGCGTTTGGTGTATCCAGCAACAAAGTCAAGCAACGACCAAGAAAAAGAAAAGGATAACACCAAGAGATTGAACGCCCACAAAAACTCGCAATTAGCGATTTCCGAGAAGCAAGGTAAAGAAAACGTGGGTCATCCAACAGTATCTCAACCAACCTTACTAAACCCAGTCAACAGAAAATATTATTATAGTAAAGTTTGAAGTTTGGACAAGCGTCCAGGACAGAGCCCTAAAAACCAATGAAACCCCAACCCAAATTAAAACAATACCACCCTGAATTACCCCAAAATAAGGTACCCTAGGAAAGGTTTAAGGTAAGATAGGAATAAGGATAAGGCTGAAACCCAAATACCAAGAGGTTAGGATAAACCCTAGGAAATTATTAAGATCGGGCATTTCCCTAGCGGCGTGCATGTCGAATGGGTGGCACCAGGCATCACTCCCACCAAGACCCTCGCGAAGGATGGAAACTCGCGTCATTGGGCCCCCAGTGAAAATCCACCCCCTCGCCATTCACGACCCTTAGTACTGAGCCTTCCCAAAATAAAGTCCTCCCACCCAGGAAAGGATTTAGTCTTGGGCCGATACTCCCGACACCACAAGACTAATGGATATGCAGTTAAAGAGTGCGACTCTGAAAACCGAGGATAAACCCCCAACCCTATAGCATAATGGAAGAATGAAAGGAAGGATCCCAAAATTTTGCCCAAAAATTTCCAAAAGTAAAAGACTGGAACAAGTCAACAGTTTGAGGTTCTGCAGTGGCTACGGCCAGTGATCCATTGACGGAGGTTAAGGGCGAACGGTTTACCCCTGCCCCAGATCTTGCTCGCCCCGTACGGCCCCTAAGGGTTGGTGTGCCTGGTAACGAAACAAGGGTACCAGAAACAGGAGCTCCGACTCCCCCTCACGCCAACACCCACTGAAACCCCAGCCAAAGCGGTACCTCTACGCAAGAAAGAAAGAAGGAACAGATGATAGCAAAGACAAGGAAAAGGGAAATACTCTATCCCTCCTCGAGAGGACAGAGAGCAACAAAAACGACGTTCACACAAGACAAGACACATTCAGGTGTCTGAATTCGGCTTTGAAAAGGATTGCCAAACTGGCGAAGACGTACACCAACGAGCCATATAGGAGAGGGCGTTCAATCCGTCACGGGATCGGGAAATCACGGTACTCCCACAACTACGTGAACTCATGAAACTAAGTCTCGAAGCTCGAAATCCAATTCAAGGTCAAATTTTGGTATTATTTACCTGAGAAGGTCCAATCCCTACGTGCCCAACCAACCTACCCATATCACATGGAATTCTAACGAATGTGAACCATTATGGTTCCAGCAAAAAAAAATTAAATATAACTATGAGCTAACTCAATTAGAACTGAGTCAGTATATCATTAAGCTCGCCGAAGCGGTTTGGTATCTCCCAGAAAAGAAAAAGAAAACCCAACAATCTTGATGCATTGTCAACAAGAGCAGGAGCACGCTCAACTTGAACTCAAGTCAACAGGCATCCCCAAAAAAAATAAAGCTTCTCAAACCAAAAACAAAAGAACCTGTATCTACGTATATACAGTTCTCGCAGAAAGAAAATAAAGATATACGGGAGAGCACCAAATAAATCAGAGATTTCGATGTAAATCGATCATAATGTCGTGTAGCTAATAGAGCCAGAAACCATCGATAATCTCATTAATAACCAACCTACAGTAAGGCAGAAATAAAAGAAATTTATTCAGCAACAATATAAGAGAAAATACGAACTTCTCCTTACTAGAAGGAAGATAGTCCGAGCAAATTCGTTAGAAACCCGTGAAAGAAAAAAATAATACAGATATGATAAAATCAGCAAAAGTAAATAGTCAAGTAAAATAAGTCGTGTCCAAGTAGAAATCCAGTCATGAACCGTGTCTTCTAGCTGGCAGTACAAGCAAGTTTACGACGCTTTTTCCGTCTAGGATAAAGTAAAGAGTGATCTAAACAATTAGGCTCCAGCACAGCAAGTTCAGCATTAGCCTCTTCCGAATTCGAGAGAGGTTCTGGCTTAAGGTCTTTCACGTGCCACGTACCTAGTGACTTTCCTAAAGAATCAGCTAGTTCATACGTCCAGGGAGACACGACAGTTTTCACCGTGAACGGGCCTAAGAATTTAGGTGCGAGTTTCGCATTGAAATGCTTCGAAGCGTCGGATAGTTGGAAGTTACGACGCCACACCAGATCACCCACGTTATACTTGACATGTCGGCGGCGTAAGTTATACCTATTTCGTGTAGTTTCATAGGCTTTCCGAAGGCGTTGAAGTATATATTCCTGGATAGCCGCGTAACGTCGAGTAGACACATTATGATCAGGTTCTGAGTCAGTTGGTTCAAGACGTGATTTATTGAAGAGATTGCCAGAGATGACATGTTCACGACCAAATAGAGCAAAGTACGGGGTACATCCAGTCACTTCGTGTTTCGCCGAACGAACTGCACATCCAATGTGAGGGAGCTTCACATCCCATTTCCGCTGGTTGTCCTTAACATAAGACGCTATCATGGTCTTAAGAACGCGATTTATCCGTTCAGCCGGATTTGCTTGCGGATGGTATTTGGCAGTATATAGGATGGTGCAATGATAGTTCTCACACATTTGAGTGAATTCACGACTGCGGAACTGTACTCCGTTGTCAGAAATAAGGTACTGCGGCACTCCAAATAGTAAAAACACCTGTTCTTCCAGGATTTTAGTAACCGCAGCAGCAGTAGCAACACGCATAGCAAAGAAAAGGGCAAATTTAGAGAAACAATCGGCAACCACAAACACGTAACAATTGCCTTTAGAAGAACGAGGAAGCGGCCCAACAATATCGCAACATAAAGTTTGCCACGGTCCCGTAGGACGAGCACGAGGAGCAAACATTCCAGGAGGAGCTGCTTGAGATACCTTATTGGAAGAGCAAGTAGAACAACGGCGGATATAGCGAGCCACGTCTGCACGTAATCGAGGCCAGTAATAATGTTGCAGAATTCTTGCGGTTGTCTTAGTTACTCCACCATGGCCAACAACTGGAGGATCATGGTTCTCCTGAATGATGCGTCTCCTTTGTTCAGCCGGAACGACTAACTTCCATTCATCATTCGGATCCACCATAGAAGTGGTAAAGAACTAGTCACTCTGCGATATAAGATGTTATTATCGACAGACCAATGAGGCAACTTGTGAGGTGTTGTGAGTACACGATTCAGTAAGTTATTATACCATTTATTTGTAGTAGGTAAGTCAAGACCAAGAGAAGAAGGAACAGCTAAGGAATCAAGATGAGGAGAGGTGGTTTCAGCTTCATCACCAACAGCAGGAACAGCACGAGATAACGCATCTGGCACAACGTGGTCTTTGCCTTTCCTATGTCTGATGGTGAAGTCATACTCTTGGAGTTGTAAGGACCAACGAGCAAGACGACCAGACGGACTCTGCAAACGGTTAAGCCATACCAGCGAGTGATGGTCAGTAATGATGGTGAAGTGAGAGCCCTCAATATACGGTCTGAACTTAAGAATGGCGAATAAGACTGCAATACATTCTTTTTCCGTAGTACTATAGCGCCTCTCCGCTTTAGTTAAGGAGCGACTGATGTAACTGATAACCTTTTCCCCTCAGGCGATTCCTGACTAAGGACAGCACCCACGCCAAAGTCCGAAGCGTCAGTTTGAACAACAAATGGCAGAGAAAAATTAGGACAAGTCAGGATAGGAGCAGAAACTAAGTGTTCTTTAAGAGAAACGAAAGCAGATTGACATTCCGGTGTCCACACAAACAAAGCATTTTTCCGAGTAAGAGCAGATAAAGGAGAAGTAAGAGAAGCGAAGTTCGGTATGAAACGGCGATACCAGCTAGCCATGCCAATCACGCGTCGCACTTCGGTGACCGTGGTCGGTATAGGAATGTTAAGTATGGCAGTCACCTTTTCTGGATCCACCAGCAACCCATTTTTATTCACAACGTAGCCCAAGTATTTCAACTCCGAACGACAGAAATGGCATTTTTCCTGATTTAATGTCAAACCGGCAGCAAATAATCGTTTCAGAACTTTTTCCAGTACTCGAAGATGTTCGTCGAAAGTTGGTGTCGCGATAACAATATCGTCCAGGTAGGCGAAGCAAAACGGTTCCAGCTCTGCACCGATAATTTGGTCGATCAGCCGCTGAAAGGTTGCAGGAGAATTATGCAGACCGAACGGCATTCTAGTAAATTGGAACAATCCACGATGAGGAACAGTAAAGGCAGTAAGCGGTTTGGATTCAGGAGTTAAAGGAATTTGCCAATAAGCAGAACGAATGTCCAAACTCGAGAGAAATCTAGCATCCCGTAAGCGATCCAAGATAGAAGTGATATACGGCAGAGGATAAGCGTTGCGTTCCGTGACCTGATTTAGCTTCCGATAGTCAATGCAAAACCGATAGGAGTTGTCTTTCTTCCTAACCAAGACCACAGGACTGGACCATGGACTGGTAGATGGCTCTACTACACCTAACTGTAGCATCTTGTCCAGTTCTTCATTGACAATCCGAGATAGTACTGGTGATAGAGGATAGTACCGTTGTTTAATTGGCTCAGCCTTGGTATGGATACTGTGTTGAACGAGCTGGGTACACCCTAGACCAGATGGCTGTAAAGAAAAGCTGGCAGAGATAACAGCCTCTAGCGAAGACTGTTGCGACCTTGATAAGTCGTCTTTGATGTTCAGCGCACTCGAATGAACCGCATGTCCAACCGCATCAGTACCAAAGGACCAATGACCCTTGCTGAAATCTGGTACGAAGGCCATCGCCTTCCAAAAGTCGATCCCCAATATCAACCCTTGAGAAATCTCAGGAACCACTAAGGTTTCTATTACCTTGGTTTTCCCTCTAAAGTATAAGGAAGAGAAACAACACCCAAAATGGCACATTGTCCACCATTAGCCACGTTACAAAAAGTCGAAGTAGATTTTTTAAGGACACCTTAAGGGACTGAAGCAAATGCCAACCGATACTTCCTAGTATCGTCCTAGAAGATCCTGTATCCAGTAAGGCTTTAAAAGGTATGCCCAGCACTGATACGTTAAGAAAAGGTCGTTCATCACCACGAACGCTAGCAAAAATAAAGTTAAGTAACAATTGTTGAGAGTGGTCTAGATCAGTAAAAGAAGAATCCGAGGTTGAGAGAGAAGTAGAACCTACGACTCGGTCCGAGGGTTCTGACGTGCGTTTCCCTGCGGCGAACATTGGGAGCAATTAGGCTTGGTAACACCTGCCTTTCCACAGCCAAAACAATGAAGGTTCTGTGGGTTTGGACAACGAGGAGAAACATGTCCCGTATTCCCGCAATTCCAGCAACGTACAGGTCCCCTGTAAGAGTTGAGAGGCCTAGAAGGAATAGTCGAAGAGACCGAAGAACAAGAAGAAGTATTCAAAGAAGAAGTTTCTGGAGCGACGTAAGCTAGGTTAGGTTCCAGCAAAGAAGTCACGCGTCTAGTAGGTGGTGGTTTGAAAGATTGGGTTAAGAATTGACTATGCTCAATCTTTTTCCCAAGCGACAATAGATGCGAGATGGTTGAGACATCATGAAGAGCCAAGGCCGTTTGGAAATATGGCGTTAGATTGCGCCTGATTATTCGGATCTGTTGTGGTTCCGATAATGGTTCACTCAACCGTGAGAAAAGGCTTTGCATAGTAGCCAAGTATATCCCAAACCCCTCATGAGCACCCATGGTTCGTGCCTTAATTTCGTCCAGCAATCGATCGTTGTAATCCACCGGAAGAAACTCCGATTGTAGTAAACGCACCACATCCTTCCACGAAGACAGCGATTGTCGATGAGCCCTGAAGAGAAGAAGAGCTTTTCCAGTTAAGAGTTCTGGAGCACCATGAAACAATTGCGTCAGAGAAATTCCCCTAGCCGTGCTTAATTCCTCCAAGCGAGTAAGAAATTCAGAAAGAGATGTTTTACCATCCCCAGAAAAAGTTAAGTTTAGTTTCGCTGTAGCAACAGATTTAGAAAAGTAGGAAGCACTACAAGAGGCAACAGGTGTTGGTTCTGGTTCGACATCAGACTCCGATGATAGTTGGTCAGGTTCACCTTCGTCCTCAGTAACCGTTAATTTAGGACTAGAAGTAACAGCTTGACTGATCCCAAAAGTAGTATGCCGATGCTTCTTGATCATAGAATCAATAGTGTTATGAAGATCGGTAAGAGAAAGTAGAAGAGAATTCCTATTGGCAGCTTGTTCTGTCGAGGTGGCAACCATCAGCTTGCACCTGCGAATAGTATGAGTCCAAAGAGTAGAAAAACGAAGAAATTCCGAAGTTGTGCTGTCACCAGTGAAATTATCAACGAACGTACGAAGCTCCCCTAAAGAGACATTTACCGCAGTTACATCGGTTTCATACTCGATGCTGTATTTAATTTCGGATAAAGATTTTTCCGCTTCCAGCTGAAGAGCACTACGGACCAGTTTCCGAAGACCCTCCACCGAAACGTCAGCACTAAGTCCCCTAGAAGCTAACTCGTATCGCAGTTCGTGTTGTTTAAGGCGATTGACCTCGAATTTCCACACTTTCGGCATTTTAAATAAAATCTCCTAGCTTCCAATACAAAAAAAAAAAAAAAAAAAGAATAAACTCGAACCCACAACAACAAGTAAGAAAGAGAAAACAGTATTAAAATACTAACCCTAGAATAATAAAACAATTTTAAGTAAATGTCCTATTACTGATCAAACTGATAGTAATAAGGAAAGCAAGCAATAGCACTAAGTACTAGAGAGAGAGAGAAAATAAAAATTTCCAAAGAGAATCGAACGACAAGTAAAGAAAAATACTCGAGCAACCTTGACTGATAATCCGATTTCACAAAAAGAAAGAAACGAGAAGAAAATCGAGCCCCGAAGTTGGGATGCCAATTTCTTGCTACGGTTAATTGAAGAAAAGTAAGTTTTGCCGGCAGCCGAAGAGTAGGGCGTGGGTGAGAAAAAGGATCCACCGCTTCTTCAGAACTGTCTTGATTTAATCCGAGGGCGCCATAGTCCTAATGCGTGGATACAAACCTGCTTCCGAACTAAAGAAACAGACGCAACAATCAACCGTAACAAATTAAAGGAGCAATAAATACAATAAAGAGAGAGAGACACAAGTAACCTACAAAACGTTATATTTAATAACACACCATAAAGAAGAAGGAACAGAGCACAATTTAAATATATCCACTTACAACGTAAGTTAATTCTACGAAGCGTATTCGTTCGTACCCATATATATAGTCGTACACAAAAGAAGGAAAAAAATATAAGATTAATAGCAAGTTAATAATTTATGCGGTACGCCACTGGCGTTATTTAATCTAGACAAGATGGCGACGTAACCACACCCGCACAATACGAAGGTGTATTTAGTGTTCGCAGTTGCAATATTTAGCGTTAAAAAGTATCGGAGATTTAGGTGTTTCCCCAAAAGAGCGCTCTTCCGTGGTCTTACCCTTATACTCTAAAAATCCCCAAGCAATGGTGGGTAAATGAAGCAAGTTCGCGCCTTTACGGTACACATTCGTTTACAGATTGGGCAAGTATATGCGCCACAACAAGTTAATTAATTATATTGTAGTGAATTAACAAAAAAAATATAAATACGTGAACAAATACGTTTCGAGTTCCAAAGATTTAACTGCACTTAAGGTGCCAAGACAAGTTGTACTTATTTAGGTGTTACGCTTGAGACGTTTTCGGTAGCAGTGTGACGTCCCGGAGATGGTTTGTTTTCAGCGCAGAAGTATAATTAGAAAAATCTGACCTTATGTTGTAGATAGAGGTTTACGATGTTGACACACAGGAGAAGATACAGATATGTGGTGTCGGTTCCAGCTGCGGCGACCCCTAATTTCGGTAGGATGTCCCGTACTTCAGCAATCTTAACAGCAAACCCCAAGTATGCGACACACGCAGCGACAAGACAATAAAAGGTAGAAAGAGATCCCACGATGAATTTAATCAGCCAGGTAATTGGTTTTGTTTAGGCCAAAAGAACCTTTAAAGCCGAGTAATTTTAATCCCGGAGTAACTCTAATCCCGGAGTAACTCTAATCCCGGAGTAACTTGCCTTATCTGAGTGCAATCGAGCGACCATTAGAAGAAATTAGTACACGCATCCGTCCTAAGATAAACTTCAGAAAATCGAGTAATCAATCCTTTCCCCAGCACTAGAAAATTTGACGGAATTACGATTAAGCACTCAGATGAAGGCAAATTTGAATTTCACGTAACACGACGTGATAGTAGTTGTTACAAGGCGGAAATTGAAGATCAGCCGAAAATGTATTGGCCAATTAGGACAACGCGGAAGTTGAATTCTGGGAATTAAATCCCCAAAATTTTCGTTAAGGAGCGAACACGGAGAAATGTCGCGTTTATACCTCGACTCCGTGTATTGTGTGTTGCCTAACTCACAGTGACCGTTACACAGTTACCCAGAAGACTACCTTAAACAAATGAATAACTAATGGTAGAAATCTACATGATACTAAAAAATCAAAACAATATTCTTCCAAAAAGGATCCTACAGCATAATGTCTTTAGAAAGCGACGCTGCAAAGCTTCCAACAGTAGCTTGTGATAATTGTTATGAGATTTTTTATATTAATGATTTTGTATAATTTAGAAAGTATGTACTAATGTGTTATAATAAGTTACTCCAGGGAGACGAATGTCTTCAAGTGTATAATTGTAATGAAGAAGTTATTTGAATGCTAAAAGATAAAACCTTGTGTTTCCTGATATTGGGTTTAAAGTAGTCCGGTTGCTAAGAATTGCTAGTCAACTTCAATACTTTCTGACAAAATCTAAATTTATTGTTAAAAAATAAACAATGATTTATTGTCCACTACTAGAGCTGATTATACCAAACTATATACTCGTATTAATATGAAAATATTCAGATGATAACTTGACTATTTAGGTGAATAGCGACTAGCCCATTGGAGATAAGTAAAAAAGTTTATACTAAACATAATTGGTTTACAAAGATCTAGTTTGCAAAATTATTTTTAACAATACAGGGTGTCCCATTTTTATGGGATGCCAAAAAACATGTTTTTTTAATGGAGTACCATGTGTCTTTCAAAAAGTTCTGGGGTAGTTTCTCAACCTCTACATAGCCATTTAATTATTTTTTGATTTGCTGCTAGTATTGCCAACTTATAATTGTTTTTCTGAAAAATTTTCCGTAAATAGGCTTCACTTTAAAAAATCATAGCGACTTTGTTTTGAAAATTTAATAAAGTAATTGTAGCACCGACGTTAAACCCGATGAAGGTTAATATTTTAATAGTTAGAAATTTAGATTGTGTGCTACGAGGTGTTCTAAAAAAAATTTAAATTTCTTAAAACTCGAAAGGTCATAACTCATTTTTTTTCAAATAAAATGTCATTTGTTTTATTTTGCTATAAGATAGCATTTTTTCTTCTCTTCGATTTTTAGTGAAGGTGTCTTATTCCTAAACTCCGTAGTTTTTGAGATATTTAATAGTAAATTGCATACTAGCAGGTGCCATATGTCAGCGCCCAAAAAAATATCGCCTCTTAACATTCTTTGATATGTAAAAGAAATAGTGTATAACGATTCACCAACTATCTTATAGCGAAATAAAACAAGTTTTATTTCATTTGAAAAAAAATGACTTTATGCAATTTTAAAAAATTGGCATGTTTTTGGAAACACCCTGTAACACAAAATTTAAATTTCTAACTATTAAAATGTTGTTCTTCATCTGGTCTAACGTCGCCGTTAAAATTTGTTTATTAGATTTACAAAAGAAAGTCGCTATGATTTTTTCAGTCAACCTTTTTACGGATTTTTTTTCAGAAAAACAGTTATAAGTTGGCAACACTGACAAGGAATCAAAAAAAAACAATTAAAACACAATGTAGAGGGTGAGAAATTACGCCAGAACACCGTAAAAGATACAGGGTGTTCCATTATAAAAAATCATGTTTTTTGCCATTCCATAAAAATAGAACACCCTGTATCGTTAAAAACAATTTTACAAAGTAGATCTTTTAAAACCAAGTATGTTTAGTTTAAACTTTCTTTACCTATCTCCAAAGGGCTAACCGCTAGGAAAGAACGACGCACTAATGCAGGACCCTGTATACAGGGTGTTTTTGAAAGGTGTGTATATGACTTTACAAGAGGTTGTCTGGCTCAAAATAGACCGTTTAACACCTATTTACCTATAACCAAAAGTGCACCATAAGGGCGCCATAGAGCGTCAAACTTTTCAAAAAAATATTGTATATTGGGAATAACTCGAGAACGGCATATTATCATTTATTTGACAGTTAATGAAATTAGCTTTCAAATGATCAGTTTTTCTCATTACTTTTACCAGAAAATAGGTACACAGTGTTCCACTTCATGTTACACGCGAAATCAATCCTATACAGGGTGTCCGAAAAAATGTGAAAAATCTCTAGGGTTCGGATACAGCATAAAAAAATAAGATCACAAGTTTCTTAATAAAATTTCCTACAAAGATATGTGCCCCTAAAGGACTCCACTAGAAATAAGTTTTACTTCAATAACTTTTGAATTATTTGATGGAATTTTACAAATATTTAATATGATGAACACTAGTAAGAACAACTTAAAATAATGTCCCTGAATCATAATTACCTTGTTTAGTTTGCCAAGGCAATTTCTTGACTTAGAAATTGGACATGATTCCAGACGAAAGAAAACCAAGATATAATTAACAATAAATTAAATAAATTTGAAGGAAAGTGAGCAAGCATTTGCTTCAAGGTTTAGAAAAACCTAAACATGCTAACCGTTGCCCACCTCAGTATTTATAATGTAATAACATTGATTAACTAATAGTATAGAAGATAAATAAGAACATAAAATATAACAGTACAGCCATTGCATGACGACATATAATGGTTCAGGACAGAGAATACAAAATATTACTTGACTTCAAATGTCCTTTAAATTAGTCAATCATAATACAGCTTCATCCGTTAAGTTATGAATGTTTACAAATCCTCCTTTAAACTTTGTTAATTGATAATCTTCCACAATATGTGAAACGGTTTGTGATTCGTTTCCACAGTCACAATTTGAATTAGAAATCTGAATGAATCCGCATTCGTAAATTTTTGCCTACGATGTACTTAAGACTACTTTCGCGATTTTTAATGCTTTGTTTCCTTATGGTACCAGGATATTAAAAAATAACTTCTTTCCAAACTGCTTTGTGGTTTATATAGATCAAAGCTGCCGAGCGCATCTAACCTAAATATTAAACATGACCTTCTTTGTTAAATGTAGATGAAATCTCCTGTCTTAATTGATTACAGTATACTTGTTCCACCATATGATGGGCCTTCTTATAGGAGTAACTTTTTTTTGGAATGGACTACTAAGTACTAATTCGTGCCAACGTTTCGGTCAAAAGACGTCTGACCTTTTTCAAAGGAATCTCTTTTTTGCCTTGAGAAACGTGTTTTGACCGAAACGTTGGCACGAATTAGTACATGGAGTTTTAATAGTCCATTCCAAAAAAAAAAGTTACTCCTATAAGAAGACACATCATATGGCGGTACAAGTATACTGTAATCAGATTAAATGTAGAGTAAATACAATCGAAACCAGTGTCTCTATATACTATTAAAATCTATTGAGTGTTCAAATAAAAAAAATGGGCTGGACAGGCCGTAGAATTGAGTTGATTTAATTATTATTTACAGTGTATACAAAGTACAGCAAAATAACGAGTGGTGGTGTGGCACTCTGCATTAAAATGTTAACCAAAAAATCAGTCCTATCCTTGCATTTATAGTAAATCTCAGTTTCGAATCTGCAATATTCCCTGATGTTCTTAAAAAGTCTGTGGTTTTGCCGCTACATAAATCTGGTGAAAAGAAAGAAATGAATAACTATCGAATTATATCTCTTGTTTCGGTAATTGCAAAGATTATTGAAAAAATTACCAATAATAGATTGGTAAGTTTTTTTAAATAACACCAACTTTTTTTCTAAAAATCAATTTGGTTTTAGAAAAGGTAAAAACACTGAGCAAGCATTATTACAATTTGTATCTATTATCTACACAGGAATTAATAATGGTAGAAAAACTGCGGGTTTATTTATTGATATGAGAAAAGCGTTAGATAGTTTGGATAAGGATAAATTAGAAAACGCAGGTGTAAGAGGCCTATCCTCTGACTGGTTTAGGAGCTACCTAACAAACAGGGTGCAAAGTGTCAGGATATGATCTGCTCGTAGTGATTGGTTGGAGGTAGACTGCGGAGTACCTCAAGGTTGTGTACGCTTTTCATAATATTTTCTAATGACTCGTGCAACGCTAAATTGAATTGATCTATCACGTCCTTTGCTGATGACACCGCACTCTCCTATAACTGTGGTAACATAGAGGATCTTACTCGAAGCATTCAACTGATATGAATCACCTAAATATATGGTGTACATATAATCTATTGTCTCTCAATATAGATAAAAGGTACTATAACTGGTAAGCTCTCAAAAATATATGAGAATCGTTTTGGATTCGGAGTTGGGATGGAAAAATCATACATTTGGTTTAAAAAGTAAACTCTATCCAATTTGTAGACACATTTATCTTTTAAGAAATACATTAACTATAGATGCCATGAAAATGTTATATTATGCATTTTTCTATTCCAGAATACAATATGGTATTGAGTGCTGGAGTGGTGCGTCGGAAAAGGTTCTCAAACCGATTAAAAAAATGCAAAAACAAATAATTAGGATACTTAGTTTTAAAACACTAGGAACCCCATTTCTCCCACTCTTCATTGACAGTAAAATTCTACCGTTAAGATACTTATTTTTATTTAAAACAATTTTATGATATTTCAAACTCAAATAATCAGTTTACCTCAGTTTCTTGCACACAGAATTTTAACACACAAACTAGAGCTCAAAGAAAAAAATCATTTAAACTACCTAAAGTGAATAGTAGCGCATTTCGGCGATATTTTCTGTATTTGGGTCCTAAATTGAGAAACATTTTATCCTGTCACATTCCAAACCAATTTAAAAATAGGAAACAGTTCAATGGGCTTATCATAAATTGGATGTTGCTAAACACTTCACTTTTAGAAAGTAGCCTAATGATTATCACCTAAGAAACCCAACACTCATTCTAAAATTTTCATTTTATTTAAACAATCCTTTATTCTCTGACCACATAAACCAATAATTAGAGAAAAGGCAACTCAGTATCTTAGGTTGACATAATTAGTTTAGTTTTTTGCTCTTAAAACAGGTAACATTGCTCAGTCAATGCTACCTTTTCCTGTATTAATGTATATAATTATAATTTTGACAATGTTTATTTCATGTATGTTCTGTAAAGTTAATTAAATATGTAACCAATATTATAGCAATTATTTAGTTCAACTTTGTCATGTATTTTTTGAAAAGGAATAAAAATTGACTTATTATTTTTATTATTATTATTATTATTAAAATGTGACATACATATAACCAAAAAATCGACAGATATGAATGTTTTCTTAAATACCTTGAATTGTATTTAAACTTTGTATCAACTTTGTTAAAAAAATTACCAAATGTCAAAGAAAATTCCAAGACCTACCCAGCCCAGTTTTTTATTTAAACACCCGTTATTTTCATACTTACGTCGTAATAATCGAATGTATAGTTTATATAGTTAATATGTCCTGTATATCTTTTCAAAACTTCTCCGACAGTGTAATCAAGATTCTTTGAGAGACATTAAAAAGAAGATGCCATCATGATTCTATTTTAAATGCCTTTCAGATCAAAGGTTGGTAGTTATTCTCAAAACAAGAAAAAATGAATTTACAGTTTTTCAGTGTAAAAGAAGTAGGCATTATACCAATTACATTTAGTTATTAAATTTTTATTTATTTATTAAGCATTAGCAAATACAGAAAAATTTATCTTACGATCAAATAAAGACATTTATTAAAAAATCACTGGCCGTTAATTTTTTAGATCACTCTTAATCTATTTTAATTTAGTAAATTGTAGCTAAAAACTAATTTTCAAAAGTCAGCGCTGGTGACAGCGACGTTGATATGTAATTAATCCGAGTTGACAACGCATGAAAACGAATAATGTACAAACAAAATCAAAACTTTAAACAAACTGTAATTACTTAATTTCATTATGGTAACTTATTGCATTAATTAAAATTAATTAAACAGCTGTAAATTTTCTTTGTAAGGTTAAATTAAAATGTTATTGAACTTTTAATAAATCAAAGTACACTATTAATCATTATACGTTTAATTAATTATTTAAGCGAATTGTTACAATTTAATTTAATTTTATTTTATCACTCGTATTGTCATGTAAGTTGGAGCGTTGGAGATTGGTGTGCCTTGTCAAAACATTTGCTTCGAACTATTAGAAAAATCACCACAAATGCCAAACTTGACCCACTCTTGTAAAGTGCTTATGTCGAATGAGTAGTTGTGTAAATAACAGCTACGGAAATATAATAAAGAGAAAATAAAAAGTAAAGAGAACATTCTAACGAAACGCATTCTCCGCTTAGAAAGCCTTTCAAATCGACATTTTGTACCTTCATTTGTTAATATACAATTGCATTTTGCCTCTTCTATTCTGATGCGATTTACTTACATACATTAAAATATTCAGTAATTATAAGAGACTAGTATGAATTTGCAGCAAACATTAAATGCACAAAGATTGTACACTGTGTTTAGATACGATTGACGATTGTTTGAATTTGGTGCTCGCTAGATAACTTTTGAAAATTGGTACTGAAATACAACAGTAACAATATACAGGGTGTTTCAGAATAAGATGCTGATCCTTAAGGGTGTCAATCCTTACGCGATTTTAAGAAGAAAAGTTCAAATTAACATATGTCCTAAACCTCTTAACTTTTGATCTACAAGGTGTTCAATTTTAAGAAAAAATTTTTCAAAGAGTACGAGACTCAATGAGGAAAAGAGCTGAAGCATGCATACTTGCAGGTGGTGGCCAATTTCAACAGCTAATCTAAATTATTTTCTTTTTTTAGGTTATTTAATGTTAGTTCTTTTATTTTAATGTTAAAATTATTATGTATTAAATAATTAATAATTATTTGCCAAATATTTTTTACGCGAAAACCGCTTGCCGGACAATAAAAACAAGAAATCAAATTTACCTTAAAATGAATGGAAATTTTAAAAATCATTTTTATTTTAAGAAAAAGCAGTGGCGTACATAATATTTCTCTAAAAATATCTAGTCCTCATCCTGTACGGACGCCATTGAATAAAAAAATTTAAACTTTCTAAATCAAAAAATAGTTGTTGTTGCTTAGAAGGCATATGCCAAATTTTATTAAAATATCTATAAAGATATTGAAGTTATGATAAAAAAACGTTTTTTTTTTTCTTAAAACTTGAACACCTTGTAGATCAAAAGTTAAGAGGTTTAAGACATATTTTTATTTGAACTTTTCTTCTTAAAATCGCGTAAGGATTGATACCCTTAAGAATCAGCATCTTATTCTGAAACACCCTGTATACATCTACAATATATAACTCAATTTTAACAGTACATTAAGAAATTAGTGGCTTATGGCACTACATAATATGCCATAAGCCACGAATTTCTTATACTATTTTTTCTATTTTACCCCATTTTTAACGGTTTGAAAGAAATAAAATTTTTCAGTATTGCGGTAATCTAGTAGTGCTTTGTGAATCTAGTATTCTTTACTTTTACAAAAACAAAAGAAAATTTAACACAAATTTAATTTTATTGCGTTCATTTGACATTTAAATTTCAATTATTTGAATTTAAAGATTCAAATTTGAAATTAATATTAAAAGTAGAAAAAATAATATTAAAAAAATACATAGATCGTTTGGTTTTTGCAATGGAAGATTGTTGTACCCCACCTGAGTTTGAAGAAGCAGCGGCTGAGGTAATGAATGCATTGTTACCTACAAAATCAAAAGCAGTTTACGAGAAAGAGTATAATGCATTCAATATATGGCGTGCAAAAAACAAAGCTGGTATTTCTGAAAATGTTATGTTAGTTTATTTCAAAAAATTGAATGAAACCAAAAAGTCATCTACGCTCTGGTCAACATATTCTAAATTAAAGTCTTGCATAAATATAGAAAATAATATTGATATCTCAAAGTATAATAAATTAATTTCGTACTTGAAGATATTGTCTGAAGGGTAACAACCAAAGAAATCCAAAATTTTGACCGCTTCTTAAGAGATGCCGATGATCACAAGTTTTTAGCCATTAAGGTACCTATTGATTTTCTTTCATTATTACTAGCAGTAATGTAATTCAATATTTGCTTTTCGCTTCAGGTTGGTCTTATTATTGGTTATGCAGGTGCTTGCCGTCGTGAGGAAATTATGACTATAAAAATTAACGATTTGTCATTTAATACAGAAAACATTCTAATTACAATTCCAAAAACAAAAATAACGTACCAAGGTTGTTTGCAATCACTGAACAAAATTGGATCAATTTCATTAAAAAATATTATTCATTGAGGCCGGAAAATTGTAAAACAGAAAGGTTTTTTAACATACCGCAATGGCTATTGTATTAATAGTCCAATTAGCATTAATACTATTGGGAGTATGCCAAAACTCATCGCAAAATTTTTAAATTTAAATGATCCCGACAGTTACACTGGCCATTGCTTCAGAAGGTCAAGTGCCACTCACTTGGCAAATAATGGTGGCGACTTGATAACCATTAAGCGTCATGGTGGGTGAAAGTCTGGGGCAGTTGCTGAAGGGTATATTGAAACATCACTGAGCAAAAAGATTCAAGTCGTAGATATACTCGCACAACCTAGCACTTCAACGGCTAACTTACAATCAAGTGATGCTTCCAATATACAATGTATTCCAGACACTCACAATGTGGAAATTCACAACATGGGTAAGAATGCCAACATTTCCACCCAAAATCCAGGAATCCATATTGAAGGCAAAGATTCTGGCACTATTAATATTAAGATTTTTAATAATTGTAAATTTGATAATACTGGTAAATAAATACCGTTTGTTTTTTGTTCCTGATATTGTATAATAATTTTATTAAATATTTTGAATTACAAAACACACGTAAATAGAAGTATAGGTTATGAAATTAAATTTTCGTTTATGCGCCTGCGTTTGCTTTGTATAGGGAAGAAATTCCTCGTGTCTCGTGTCTCTACTATCAAATATTTGGGTATTTTTTAATAATAAGTCTTCATGATTTATAAACAAATTAATTAGATAATTAAAGTTTATCATTAATCTATACTATTAATATATATGTTATCTGTCACTTTAATTTAATATAAATTAGTACCAACCCTAAAAAACAAAAAAAAACAGTAAAAAAGTGTTCCGTGAAAAAAAACATCCAATAAAGCACTCAAATGACGTCATCAGAGCATCGAAATGTCGACATTAAATGGGTAAAATAGAAAAATATTGTTGAATTACATATAATTAACACAAGTAATTTACAAAATTAAATTATAACATTTTTTGGCAGTTTTGTCTATTTAAATTTGAACACAAATGTATTCGTTTATTAATGTTCTTAAAAAATGTGTAAAATTCTGTGAACAGTTCCTGTTCTAAATTGAGTGGAGGTTTCTAAATCAAGTATAAAAACTTCAGTGGGATTAAATTTGATGTTCATTGAGGCCATCTACATTCATTTCAATTCAATTTATTTGTCTTATTAACAGAATCGGCTTTTACAAATTTACATTTCTTAAAATAACAAAATAAACAGAACTTTCTCTGACTCTTTCTTCATTCTATCATTATTTCCTTTGTCTTTCTTCTGCCCATTTTGTTTTTCCCACCACCTCCTTCATCCATTCAATCCCCTCTCCTTTCTTTTCCAGCAACAATCTTCTCACTCTTTCTTCCGCTCTTATATCACTGCACTCTAGCTTTAGATGATCTATATTTTCTACCCTTCTCTACATATTATCTTCTTATCTTCGTCCTTCCACCAGCACTTATTTTCCTCGTTTCCTACTCTGAATCTTGCGATTAATCTTTTTTCCTTCAATCCCAACCTGCCGGTTATATACTTCGGTTTTCCTTCTGCTATTAACGCTTCTTCTTCTCCCATCTTCACCATATTTCCTCTTTTGAACCTCTACCTCTTTCCAACATTCATAAAATATCTTATTTTCTTTCTTGTTTTTATCTTTTCCTTGTACGTTATTGCTCTTTTTCCGGTCTGTATGCTTATTTTTCCCGCTATATAATTTGGCGTTTCCTTCTCTAATCCTAATGTTTACTTCTTTTTCTTGTATCTTCACCAGTTTTCCCAATCTCTCCATTTCCACACCTTTGCTCTATACATCAACACACATTTCACTTTTCTCTCAAAAATCCATCTTCTTTTTCAAATATTCTTCCTCCTATACTCCCTACCTACTTTATTATTTTATTTTCTTTCTGGTTTAATTTTTTTAATCTGTTCTTCATCTTTATTGTCGTACCTCGCCGTATATCCCATGTATTTATACTTCTCCACTATCTCTATAACTTCCTCTCCCTTTCGTTTATCTTTTTCTTCTTACACTCTATAATGTTTGTTGTATCTACATTTACTGTCTTAAATGGATTTAATATTATTCCCGCTCAGTGGGCCGTGGTTCCATTTTGTTGTAAATAATACACTCTTCTCGAAGGAAAGGAGTTCCTTCGCTCTTATTTCACCGTACTCTAGCTTCAGGTGATCTATATTTTTGCATTCACTCCCTACATATTCTCTACTTCTTATCTTCGTCCTTTCACCAGCACTTATTCTCATTTTCCTCGTTTCTTGCGATTAACCTTTTATTATTCAATCCCATCCTTCTGGTTATGTGCTTTGGTTTTCCTTCCGCTATTAAGTCTTATTCTTCTCCCATCTTCACCATAGCTAATCTTTTGAACCCTGTACCTCCTTCCAACATTCATACAATATCTTATTTTCTTTCTTGCTTTCCATCTTTTCTTCGTACCTTATTGCTCTTTTTCCTGTCTGCATCTTTATTTGTTTCAGTTTCAATTTCTCTTCCACCATATAATTTGGCGTTTCCTTCTCCAATCCTAATGTTCACTTCTTTTTCTTGTATCTTCACCAGTTTTTTCCAATCTCTCCATTTCCACGCCTTTGCTCAATACATCAATACATATTTCACTTTTCTCTCAAAAATCCACCTTCTTTTCCAAATATTCGTCCTCCTATACTCCATACCTACTTTATTATTTTATTTCCTTTCTGCTTTGATACCTTAATCTGTTATTCACCTTTACTTCTCCACTATCTCTATTTTTTTCTTTAACCACTTTCATTCCACTTCTTTTCGTCTGTCTTTTTTCTTCTAAAACTCCATAATGTTTGTCTTTTCCACATTTACCGCTTTAAATGAATTTAATATTACTCCCGCTGAGTGAGCCGTGATTCCATTTTGTTGGAAATAATAATTTGAGATCAATACTTCTAGGTCTTAACATTGCCAATTATATTCTTTGGAATAAAGTGTAGTTTCCACAAAACGTGAGGATTTTCTGTTCATCATACGCGACTGGGAATTTACATTTTCACAGAAACTATGCTCCATTCTTAAACATTGCCATTGATTAATAATTCGGTAAACTCTTGACAATACTTAATAATTTTTTATTACTAAAGATAATTACAAAGTTGTACAGGAACAGTCATCACAAATTTTTAATAAGCCGGCAACAGAATTAAACCATCTTTGTACAAAACATATTTGTAAATTACACTTAAATACGTGTTTATCACTACTATGTTTAATAAGGGCAAACAGAACATGTAAAAATAGAGTGTAAGTTCATATAAATATACACGGTGTTGGTATATTCGACCAAAAACGTTCTACCACAAAGAGGTCTCGTAAATTGGTGAATTTTGATATAGGAACATAAACCCTTAAACGGCTTAGTTGCTGAGATACAGGGTGTTGAAAGTATGAAATAAAAATCAAAAACTTGCAATAAATCAAAAATGCCTTTAAATTTTTTTTTAAATTTGGTGACAAATATGATCTTCAGAAAGTCGAATTTTGACATAAACTATCTTTTAAAAAATTTAAGGGTTAGTGACAACTTTTACCCTCCTATTTTTTATGCCAAAAATATTTGCTCTAGTGGCGTAAAAAATAGGAGAGTAAAAGTTGTCACTAACCTTCATAGCGCGCTACTGGCTAAATTTTCGAAAAGTTAGTTTATGTCAAAATATGACGTTCTTAAAGACCATATAGGTGATTAAATTTAAAAAAAAAATTTAAAGACATTTTTGGTTTATTGCAAATTTTGAATTTTTATTTTAAACTTTTAACACCATGACTCAGCAACTAAGCCGTTTAAAGGTTCATGTTCCTATATCAAAATTCACCAATTTACGAGACCTCTCTGAGATCGAATGCTTTCGACGCTGGTAAATTGAGAATCTCCAAAAAAGTTCGCTTTACCCATATTTATCAATCGAATGAAGCCCAAAACTTACGTTTCACAGTTAAATAAAATGTTAGTATCCAATGAAAGCTTACAAAATTCTAAGCAGAAAATGTTTATATGTTTATGCCATTCTGCTGAAGCGTTTCGAAGTTATTTGCACTTTAAAGTTCGATGCATAACGGCACGCCGTCACGCGGTGTACGTCATACCACCTTGTAAATTCAAATTTTTGTCGTTTATTTGGGTTTTTCTTAATTTTCATGTCTTTTTATGATTCACGATCCTTGAAAATGTCTATAAATTGTTCACAGCTTTCCTAGGAAGAAATTAAATGTTTTAAACACAGAAACACACACTGAGTTCCAGTTAAGCCTTTCTTCTGGCCTGTGATTGTTCGTTTCAATGTACACGCTAAAGTACTTCTAACGGCAACTGAAGCTTTACGATAAAGGTAGTACAGGTAATATTCTTATAAATAAACTTAAAACTACATGAAAGTGGATAATATTTATTTCAAGAAGGCAAAACTAATCAAACAATTAAGACAGAATCATCAAAAACCAAATTTTCAAGGAAATTAGTATGTGAAGTTGAATTTTGTGTGCGAAAATATTATAAATCGACAGATGCGTAGCCATATCAATATTTATTCATAACAATACATTGCCCGGATTTGTAATTATCTTTGGAAAATATAATTTATTTTTTATTTATTTATTATTGATAGTAAAAATGCGACGAGGATATTAAGTAGAAATTAGAATAATTTCGAACATGTAAACTGTAACTATCGTTAAAATAAGAAATTTTTTCAGAAAACTGTTTTAAAATGCAAGATGGCAATTCCGCTCCTTGGTGGCCATTTTTGAAATTCGAAAACAATTTCCAGCTTTTTCTCTTAGCTACTTATTTTACCGCAAGGCGATTACCTCATTTATTTGCCCATCATGTACATTACATTTTCTACAACTTTACATGCAAAAACTTTTCAAATTATTTTTCAAACGCTCCAGTTCAGTTTAATTTACGATCTCACATTTGAAGTTGTGTTAATTAATAATAAAGTACAAGTAGCTTGCGTATTTACGTGATTAGATATAAATAAGTCACGGTCAAAGCTTGTACGTGATTAAGTTAGATGGTTAACTTCATACTTCGCCTGAGAATCCCTTTCCCTAGTGAAATTAGCCCACCTGTAGGGAGACCGGGGAAGCTTGTTTAAGAGCATCCCTCCAGGAAGCCAGCAGTAACTTCCGGTGTACTGTATTTCCACATGATTACTTATTTACACGGTTATGGTTGGTTGGTAGATAGTATGATTTAATATAATTATTTTAATAAGAAAATTTACTTTATCGGTGGTAGTTTGATTCCAAATGTAACACCAACTGAATAAATGTTTTTAAATCACAGTTGCTAAATCATACCTTGTTAAAACCATTTGAACCTACATGCCTTTGTATTGGCTATTTTAAATAATTTGCTTTAAATTAACGCAACGACGTCAGAAGTTTAATGTCTATTAATACAATTCTAATACCAAATACAGATTTTATTGTACAAACACACACATATTCTTATGTCAATATAATTTATATTGCCCATTAAGGGTTAGCTCGACAAGTTATGATTAATAGTACGTGACATTCTGCTGAATTGAACACGTATCTAAATCAGTGCGACAGTGTAAATTGCATAAAAGTACACGTTTCATTAAAGCAATGTTTATGAATTGTACTGTTATATGTGTTTAATGGATTTTACATACGGTAGTTAACATTAAAATCTATTAAAAGATAAGCTTGACGTGTATTTAATTCGACATGTGTATAAGAGATTTATCTAAGAATTTATCCTGAGCCTATACGTATAATCCTATAACGTCACTTAAAGATTAGGAAGATATTTTTGAAGACACAATTTTTTATAAGTAAAGTTTTTCTTACTTGTATAAATCAAATTTGAATGTTTAATTTAAATTAACTATGCCGTCATTTTGTGTTTTTAATAACTGTTTCGACTTAACTAAAATTACCTTAATGCTGCTGGATCTTTTCCGATTATTTTAATCATACTAACTGGGCTAGATTTTAAAATTGTTAAATTTCAGAACTTAATTAGCATCCAAATTTTTTAGACTGTTCTTCGGGGTTCCTTTTTACACCACATCTTACGAAATAAGAAACTTTGTACATGGCCCTTATTTATAGCTCCGTAGAGCTGATTAGATTTTGGGTAATTTCAATGCAGCCAAAAGTACCGTTAACCTACACAGATTTTGGAATTTTCAAAATATTAAGAAAAATATTTATTTTACACATTTTTGTTTCAAATAATTTTTTGATCCGATAAGTAGGGAGGCGGAGCACAGTTTCAGAAAAAAATTCACCTGACAAAATTTTTCACACTTTCAGCAAGTCTATGACTGGGAAAGTGACCTGATGGCTTTTATTTAGACTTTCATGAATTTACAAAAAGAACAAATAAATAATAACCAAGGAAGTAAGATTTATTTTACATTTAAATTTATGTTCACTGTGCCTCACGGGTGGGATATGTTTTTTTTGCGGGGTTTTCTATTTTTGTTAACTGAAGATAAATCACATTTTGGGTGTGGTCTTATTTTTGCCGGAGTTATAATCTCTATGTTGTGAAGGGGTGGCGGCGTTCTGTGTGTCGGAGTAAACGAGCATGATGGTGTTTCATACAGTTCGTTTTGAATAACAGGAATGTCTGTCAGATCAACAGACATATATTCATGATCTTCTAAAATATGTCTAAAAGGGAATATCCCTGTACATCGAAAACCATATATTATATTTGGTGTAGAAAAAGCTTTTGGTTATGCAATGCCCAATAGTTCTCCCATCTCATACATGGAAATCCTGTTTCCGGGATTATTTAAGAACCAAGATTTCGCAGCGTCACCGTAATAGTCCTCGAATGGTTTGAAAATAGTACGATCCAGGGGTGTAATTTATGGCTCCTATGAGGTGGCAGAGTGAGTAAGCTGATTCCATTTTCTTCGGCCAATTTGATGGCTGTACCAAAACATGCGTTTTGTGATTGTCCATGATTAGTAGGACAAGATGGGAGGCCCTCGAAGGCTTTACATGTGAAGTAAAATGGCACAGCCAGTCAATAAACATTTTACTAGAACTCCAATCAGTGAGTGTTGCAGCTCCTTTTGTACCTGCTAAAGCATATTTTATGTTTTCCTTGAAATGCACTCTAGGCAAAAACCATGAAGGGAGGAATTGCATTACAAATAGCATTTATTGCTCGTATCACAGTAACAAGCCTCTTTCAGCCCATGTTAGATAATTCACCTGTTTAGAACCTTTTGGAAAATTGTTTCTGAACCAAACTTATATTTTCCAGTAATGCTTCCAAATTAGTAAAAAATTAGTTAAAAACTACTCTATTGAAACCCATAGCCCTTACTATTGATGTCGACTCTAGCTTTCTTAGAGATAAATTCTTTTGGCGCTTTATAAAAGCATTCAGCCAATCTTTACTGGCCGCTTTATTTTTTCCCAACATACTGGAACTTGCTTCCCTCTAGCTTAAGCAAATTCATATGCGAACTGCTTTGCTGATTGTGGAGTGAAACCATGAAATAGTCTTGAACATGTTCGCAGGTAATCACTTAGCATTTTTTCTTCTGCAGTGCTGAAAACTTGTCGGACGTTATAATTAAGAGACATCGACGGCAGGTCTAATAAAGTAGCTGTTTTCCATTCTACATCCACTTCTATGCACTTTTTAACATACCTAGTTAAGGTGGCTTTAGGTATATTATTGGTAATTGTTGCTCTTTTAATCGACCAGCATTCACCTAATACTAGCTTCACGGCGTACATCATCGACTCCTTATCAGTTAGACCCATTTGGGTTTTCCTTATTCTATTTCGGATCATTTTACTCGAAAGCCATTTACTGAAATAAAGCCATCATGATACTATTTCATACATACTTTATATGAAGCACAGTGGCCATCCTAAATTTTAGTTCGATTAATAGTGACTATTGTTCCCGACATTTTCATGAGCACTGTACCCTAAACCAACCATTTTGTATAATTTGCCAATAACTAATTATGATATATTGTTTTCCATAATCCTATTAAATGGCAACAATTTCTGATCAATGCATGTTAAGAATATATAACTGCAAATAATTACTTGTAACACTTGTAGCATAAAAACAAAGTTTATCAGTATTGGAATTTTTACTCAGACGCACTATAAACACCCAAGTGAGCACTTCGAGCGCAGTCGGTAACAACTTTGACTTGAAAGCTGTCGGTTAAGCCTCCTGCCTGTGAGATGGCGCTCCTAAGCAGATTATGGATTTAAAATTATTTCGAAGTGACCATTGTGGCCCTTTGACCACTGTACCTCACCCTCCCTAATTACTGAGATATAACAGTCATGTGACAATAATGATTGTAACAATATCTCCACTAATATCAATTTTACAAAAAAAATTGAGGGACGAAAGTTCTATTGTCTATAGCTTTTGTTTGAACAATTTTTTTCTAAAACGCAATTTTATTTTAGATTATAGGGAGATTTTAGAGTTCTGCGGTAAACGCTTGTTACTCCACTTCTTATGAAATAAGACGATCCTCAAACCGAAAATTTTAACACTCCTTTTTTTATTTTATGAAAACCAGATTCCAAGAAAACCAACCCGTCCGATTTTTATGAAACTTTCTACAAAACCAAAAAGGCTGTTAATCTACACAGATTTTTGAATTTTTAAAATATTTGGAAAAATATTTATTTTACACATTTTGTTTCAAATAGAAGTTGTTTATAATTTAATTGTACACATTTTTTCTTTAAATTATTTTTTCATCTGATAAGTAATTACCGAGATATAATAATTTCGTGACACTAATTATTGTAACAATATCTCCACCAATATCAATTTTACAAAAAAAGTTGCTAAAAATTCTATTGTCTATAGCTTTTGTTTGAACCATTTTTTTCTAAAACGCAATATTATTTTTGCTTAACGGGCGATGTGGAGTTCTGCGGTAAACGTTTGTTTCAACAATATTTTTGAACATGTATTGCTTTTAAAAATTACAAGCGTCATTCAAGTCTACCTCTCAATCGACGAGTTGTAGAACTGAAACGTTCAACTAAAATTTGTAGAAAATGTAAAGAACAACTTTTGTTTTATTACTTTTTGTAAAATATTTAATTAAGATATTCCTAAATAAAGATCACATGGTTACCATATCTCGATAATTAGATATTATTGTACAAGCATTGTAAAACTAGTATTTAAAAAAATAATTTTTTGACTGGTTAAAGTGGAGTATTAAAATTTTGGATTTTGAAATTACCGCATCCTTCACAGGTCATATCAGAGTGACAATCGAAAAGAAATTTTGTATTGCTTTTGGCAAAAATTTGAAAAACAAAGTGTGAAAAGGTCACCATTGACACAATGTACGGTACGGGAGGAGAGTGGGATAGTGAGTGCAGTATCTACAGAAGGTAGTAGGATCCGAGAATGATATTTTTAGAAAAAACAAATGTATTTTTAAATGTCTTACACCACATATACAGTAGCAGGCAAATGTTACTCTGGGACAAAAGGATTATCGATAAAAACGATGTTCTTTAATTTGACATTTCGAAAAAAACGGAGGTTCTTCTATTCAAAATTAATGATGGCAATCCATCAATTTTTCGATCAAAAAATCATCAATAGTTCTTGATTTCTATAGTAAAAACTTACGTTGCTAGCCGTAGTTAGCAAAAGTTTATGACGGTAATTTTTATTATGTAGTTTGTTTTCGAATTCATTTTTGGATTTTCCTGCTATTAGCTCTTGGCTACAGGCAACCTACAGGGACCTTGAGCGTTGATATTCTTACACCTACGTAACTACACTACTACACTAATGAATGTGTGTAGTATAAGCTCCTTTAGGTAATTAAAATGGTTTTTCTAATTAACCCGCTAAAATATTGTTATTAGTTGTTACGTAACCTCCTTGAGAATTTTTGTAATATATTTTGGGGGATCGTTTAATTCAGCAACGTTTGTAATTGAACTGGTGGCTATATCGCCATTTTGTAATTTTCTAAAACTTTTCCCTTGGAGGATTTAAAATAACTTTCTTCCACCGAATTTGTCTCACGAAGAGTGGAAATATTGGTCTATTGCCAAGTTATGTACGCTCTGTGATCTTCAACTTCAACGCTAGTAATTAGATAAAAATTTGATTGGGGTGTATGCCGTATGGACCTTTGACCTGGTGTTTTCCTCGTCACCGATACCTGGTTATCACTCAAGGGAGTCTGCCCGATATAACAACAGATTATTAGTTCAGTCTTATGTGGTGATGATAAACATCAGTTCTTGTGAAGTTGCCACCGATATACTATAGACAAGTTAGGGTTTAAGTTTGTTTGTTTATTAATTGTACGGTGAATTCGCCGTTATCTTCAAAACGCGTTTTTTCTGCATGTATGAAACGTTATTTCACTTATGACTTACATTTTTAAGATTTTAAATAAACATCGGTTTTACCATTTGTGAACTCAAAGATCTTTGTAGTCGAGGAATCATTTGTGTGGAAAATATTTCTAAATTACAATAACCTATTAGTAAATCGTGTGTTGCTACGTGTGGTCATTTTGCTTTGCGTCAGACGCGTAAATAAACTTGTGGTGTCTATTTTCAGTTTAAATTTTATATTATCAAACTGTGGTTAATGTATTAACTGTGATAATCTGTATACTGTTGTGCCGCTTATTATTTTAAAATTGTTGGTGTCTTGCCTTACTTTGGTGAATCTCGTCAGAATAAATTCTCCAGTACTTCTTCTACAAGTTTGTTGGTTTTACTTTTCTCTCGGTTCCTGTAGACGTCGCAAAATAGAATTGAGAAAAATTAACACAGCAAAATCTTTATACTACAAATAATAAAAATATTTCGAACACTCTATGGTATCATTTTTGATTAATGTCTTTTCAAAATATAATCACTATCGCGTACACGTTTGGCATTTTGGTATTTTTTTTTACACTTAACAAGAAATAAAAAAAGTATTATGCAAGTTCGCGTATGCTTGCGTAAGCTAAGAAATGCTTGCAAAGCTCAAAATGCTCGCAAATACTCGCAAATGCTTGCAATGTTTGCCACTGCTCGCTGATGATCGCCGATGCTAGCCAATGCTCGTGAATTCTCGCGAATGCTGAGGTATTCTCGGGTATGCTTGCGAGAGCTCACTAATGCTTACGATTGCTCACAAATGCATGCAAATGCTAGCAAATATTTGCAAATGCGAATGTTCGCAAATGATCGCGACCGTTCGCGAATGCTTGCAAACGTACGCAAGTGCTCGTGAAATCCCGGCAATTCTTGCGAATGTTCGCGTGTGCTTGCGATTGCCCGTCAATTCTTGCAAATGCGAATGTTCGCAAATACTCGCTATTTAAATTAATAGTATGCTAGCGAATGCTTAGGAATTATCGCGAATTTTTAAGCTTTTAACGAAAAACAATAAGATTTAAATTTGTCTAACGAAACTCAAATTTGTCACGGCTAGACTGTGTAAATGAGACAACTATAGTAAGTATTTTATACAGAAGCAGTAGTAATTTTATGATCACCTATTAATATAATAATATTCTGTAAGGTTAGGATGAAAATTCGATACGAGTGAAAGATTCCTAACACGACGTTAGCGAGCATGAGTTACCACGAGAAGATCGAATTTACATTCTAACCGAGTAACAGACCGTGTTTTTTCAACGACCATATCTGATTCACTTGACTTTTCATTCATTTTATAAAATTTAAATTAATTCTTGCCTCAAAACATCTAAAACGTGTTTTAGAATAAATATTCTATCTCAAGGGCGAGAATTTTTTCTTTCTTTTATTAAAAACAATTTCAGAATTACTATATTTTACTAACGGTGGTAGAGTAAAATATTTCTTAATCGTATGCTAAAAGTTTTAAAACTACCCCGTAGAGCTACCCCCGAGCACTTCGGGCCAATTTCAATACCACATTTGGACTTAGCATCCGATATTTGAGTGATTTTTTGGCTTTTCAGTCATTTTTATAATTTTTTCAAGTAATAACGCAATCGTAAAAAGCATTTATTGCACTCAAATGGAAATTTTAAAAAATTGTCTACCATTATATTTAGATGTGTTTCCTGGCCTCTTTCTGAATGCAATGCAGAAAACCGCATTTCGATAGTGGTGTTTACCAAAATTTATTTATTCTTGGCGATTTTGATCTAAATGCCCTGGACTAATCGTTAAAAAGATCACAAACTTTGTAGCAATACTTACAAACTAAAGTGCACACAGCCATAAAAACCTCTGGGAAGAGGTAGTCTAGGTTCTAACAGTAGGAGAGAAGTCGTCGGTTCGTGGATAAACGACAAGATTCAATTCATTTAAGTAAATGGTTACGAAAAATCTTAAGTAGTTGACGCCAGCTGATAAAACAGTTCAAAAAAAGGATAGCAATATTTTCATCAACAATAGAAATAACAGCAAGACAAGAAAACACTTTGAATTTAACACCCAAGAAAATATCAATAAATCTATGCAAATGTATTTTATCGATATGAATATAAAATCCGTAAAAAGATTTATGCAGTTAAACAAAATAACCCTTTTTTGGGGTGAGATTACGTGTTAGCTTCAAATTTATCATAAACAGCAAACAAATTTAAGAACAATGTAAGCGCTTAATCAATAGTCAAAACTTACCCCAAATCTATAAGTAAAAAATAACTTATTATACAAACTTTCACAGCCATTTCGGAATCGATGGATTTCCTCCAGGCTGGTCATAAACTCTTAGTGAAAACAAATTGATTAACACGTACAACAGTAGCTTATGTGCTGTAACAAACTACAAAATCACATACAAATACGTAAAGCACCTTAAAATCTCCTACATGTTGTGTAGCTTGTTCATCGTACATTCTTAATTAAAATTACAATGTTAATTGACACCTAAACCACGAATGCATCCACGATGTAAAACAGAATAGGATGTCGGTGTATTAGCCCCAATTGGTATGTAGAGGTAGGATCAAATCTTGAATACGTCCACCTTAAAGGTATGGGAGTTTTCCATGCATGAAACAGCCTCAAATCGTTTATTTTCGGTGTTTAAACCTCCCTGTGCCTCCAACAACAATACGCAAGCAAAAAGAACGATACGCAAGCAAAACCATGATACACAAGCAATAGGTAGCAGATATAACCTTCCTGGGTATAAAAATTCATCAAATATGTTACTTCTTAGTGCATATAAACGATGAACGGAAAGTTGTGGAACATGCGTTAGCATCTAATATAAATATTTTGATACCACGTACTGCAATTAAATAACAAAAGGAAAATCTAGCTTTGTACTATTTCAAAAGCTCACTGCCATCTGATACGACGGAAAAACATACGTATTTAATAAATTATAGTTCGATGAACATGAATAATTTCTAAAGCGTCTTTGTACGAATGACAGCCATTTCAACAATGACCCAATCGAAAATTTTGTACGTAGTTATCATTATCTCAACGTTATATACAGACTAAACAAATGTTTATTACATACAAGGTGATGTGCAATTAATTTTAAATTAACAACGGAGTAGAATGCAATTACAACGTTACAACCAACAGAAAAACACCAAAAACTGACCAAAAACTTTACTCGGACACGTGTTTCAACAGCTAAGCTGTTATCATCAGCGATACCGATAGTATCGGTCCGAGTAAAGTTTTTGGTGCAGTTTTGGTGTTTTTCTGTTGGTTAAATAGACGCTGCAGTTGGTGTTCCTTTCCTTTGGTACAACGTTACAACTTCTTGACGCGGATTCTTGTCCTCATACCCAGTTTAATTTTTTTTACATTTTTAAGTAATTTCACAACTAACTTTTCAATTCTATCTAAACCTTATTCCATCCCCATTTTTAATTGTAATCATTCACACTTATTCACTCAATGATCCCCAGCCACCATCCTAATCTTTTTAACTTTCTAAGGCTTCATTATTAATACTTCATATTTCTTCTTAATTCTTTTTGATTTTTATTTTACTTTTTCCTTATTTCTTATCATATCTGTTTTCTTTATATATCATTTCTTAAACTTCATAATAACTTCAATTCCATTGCATTAGTCTTAATCTTTCATTTCATTTAACTTGTCTTCACCATTTCATTTTATTATTATTTAACTATCCATTGATCTACGATTTCTGCTTCTGCTGTTTATAAGATGCTTATTTTCACCTTTTCCCTTGTTTTTCTTATTTTTAATTTTTACCTCTTTCATCCCTTCCTCCCTTTTTATTCTTCACATTAACTTGTTTCATTCATACTTTCTTAAACCTAACTTCTTAAATTAATAATTCTGCGTTGTTTTATCTAATTGTCATTTTACATTGTCCTTCCAACACCCCTCTCTATGTCTTTTTTTTTCTTTTGTTTAGAGGGTGGATGAGTCTTTATGTCTTTTATATATTTCTCTTTGTGGGTGTTTGATTTACTTACGTTTTCTTTGACTTTTCTTTTAGTTCTTAAGTTTGCATTTAATTCACATTCTTGTTTTTCTAATTCTTCCCACACTCGTTTAATTGTAATCTTTCTCTTTATTAATTTTATCTTCTTAAACACTCGTCTTACTTCGATACCTATGTGACATTCTCCCTTCCTTCCTGGCTTTGGCTCTTTCTTGCTCTTAACGAATTTTACCTCTTCATTTATGTTGCTTTCGACTTCAGTCATGTTTTTTGTAAATTGTTTTTCTAAATTTTCCAGGAATAACATTGGCGAATCACAAATATTTTCGGTAAACTTTGGTATTTCATTAGTGTTTATTTTAATTAATTCGTCCAATTTAATTGCAGTTGCATACATCGCATCTTCACATGTTCCTTCCTTAGTCAATACTTTTCTTTCTATCTTTTTATTTAATTTACCGTAGACTTAATTTATTCTCCCTTCTATTTCTCCTCTGTGTTGTGGTACTCTGTCTTCATTTCTTTTCTCGGCTAAGATTAGACGATTCTTCATTTTCTCATTTTCTCGTTTTTTAACCTTGTCCTCTTTTTCTAACCCACCCACCTTTTCTTCTAGATTTCTCGTCCTGCTATGAATGCTTTCTAGTTTTTTGTTAAACATTTCAATTAAGTAATCTTTCTGATCTTCCAATTTTTTATTCATATTGTTGTTTGTACGTTTTGTCCATATTTTTCATATCCTTTTTTAAATCTTCCTTTGTTGTTATTTTCGTCTCCATATTATTCAATTTTTCAAATAATTGTTGAAATAATTGTTCTTGTGAACTTGGTCCACCTATGGCCTGATATTGTCTTCCTGCCTTCTGTTCTTCAACTTCGGATAAACCTGTGAACGTCCTATCCTCTTCTCCTAACTCTGGTTCTACAATTCATTTCTTCATTTTTGCTAGCCATTCTTCTTGTAAACATTTATGGTCGCTAATTTATATGTATTTAAACACAATTCTGCCCGACGTTGCTGGCGCCAAATTTTATGTAATGTGCAAAATCGCTCAACGTAAATAACTTTATTTTAAATAGACTATCTTTTTATAAAAAAATATTACACATTACAATCCTGACATTTATTTTTAATTATTGACAATCTAACGTTTTCATAGTTATCCCAAATTTATATCATTACTATATTTAACACTTGCAGAGATATTCACTTGGTTCCACACATCTGCCTACCACTGGTTATTTTACCATGGAGTAATGTGTACATATACTCAGTATAGGTACCTGATACGTTTGGAAAATCATATTTTTAGTAGGTAAATATATTAT